>WTSP01014557.1:0-33000 GCA_025331215.1 Actenoides lindsayi | reverse complement strand
GCGCCCCGCTCCCCTACCGCCCCGCGGCCCCGGCCCCGGCCCCGGCCCGGCAGCTGGAGGCGGGATCCCCGCCGCGCCTCTGGGCGCGTCCTGGCGGGGAGCTGGCACGCGGGACTCCAGGAGCGACCCCGAATGGGGGTTATTTCGTATCAATGGTTAAAAAGCCCCCGTTCTCACCTGCGGACTTCTGCCACCCCACCTGACTACTGAATCCTATGGAAAGAGCTCTCTTCTGGGGTCCCTGGGCGGTATGTGTGTCTACTAGATATGTTTCTATAGATTTATTTTTCCTCCTCTTCAGCACAAGGAGAAGAGATGAGCGGTTTTAATGTGTAGCTGTGTCAGGTGTGTGATGGGCTGCCCGCACTAGCTTGGACCGCTAGCTCTGCAGGCAGGCGGGGAGATTCCCCCGGCCAGGCTATCCCAGCTTTGCAGAACGAGGGCAGCGCCTGGTGATGCTTATCCTGACACGACTCCCTGCGGCTGAGCAGGCTCCAGGGTGTCATAAGAAACAATTATCTTTATTAGCCAATCAATAGTTCCAAGGTGGAAGTCTAAGCCCTTGTCTTTAACATGGGTAAGTGAAATATATTCGCAAAGTGCGTGGCTTAGTAAACCATTACATGCTAACCTAGGGTTGCCCAGCAAACTCCCTGGCATATTTGAAGGACCTTTAGCACCCACAAGAGTTTCCCAAACGGAAGCTAAAATGACCTGCGAACTTAACACCCCCTACAGAGTACCATAGATACTAGCAGGCTTGATACTAGCAGGGTTGTAACCAAGCTTTTCTTTATATATATATTTTTTTTCCTGTATGTTAGGAGAAAAGGAGCATTGCCTTTGATTTTATGCACTCGATTACCCATCCACTTTATTTTTACAGCATCTACATTATAAGACTTTCTATTGAAGGTGGCCTGAACTGAATGCAGCCTCCCTTATAAAGAGAGTTTGACTTTTCTGCTTTAATATTTCTAAAACACAGGTTACTGCTTCATTTTAAATAGTATGTAAAACAGTTAAATAAAAAAATCTTAAAGCACAATCTGAAAATCTGGGAGCAAAGTTCCATCTTCTTGTGCAACATAAGCATCCCCATAGGATAAAATGACGTATGTGGACAGATGAATGTCTGCAGTCTGCTCCCAGCTCCTATTTCTGTTCTGTGCCCTCGCAGATCTGTCAGCTCTGTGTTCACAGCCCTTTTTATGTCAAAATGTGTCAATTTTTCCAGCTTCCTGGAATCTGACAGAAGCACATGAAGTGTCAATATTGCAAGTGACTCAGTTGGCAGACCTTCAAAGAAGGGAAGTGGTAACATCTGCAAGGACCTGCTGAAGGAGCAGAGCATGGGAGAGGTGAGCTGTCAAAGACCACCTCTTCCCATGGCACAACTCTTGCCAGCCTTCTGGTTAGGGCTTCACTGCAATGTGGTACCCAGAACAAGAATACTGACAAACAGCGTGGTTAACACTTCTGCAGATCTGCCTCTGAACAGGCTAACTCCTGTAGCAGATCATGGACATCAAAGTCTTTTTAATTAATAAAAAAAAATAATTTTAATCTGAGATACAGATTGGTCAACAGCTGGCTGAATATGAGCCATCAGTGTGCCCAGGTGGCCAAGAAGACCAACAGCAACCTGGCTTCTATCAGAAATAGTGTGGCCAGCAGGACTAGGGAAGTGATTGTCCCCTTGTACCGGGCACTGGTGAGGCCACACCTTGAATACTGTGCTCAGTTTTGGGCCCTTCAATACAATAAGGACATTGAGGTGCTGGAGCATGTCCAAAGAAGGGCAATGAAGCTGGTGAAGGGTATAGAGCACAAGTCCTATGAGGAGCTGCTGAGGGAACTGGGGTTGTTTAGTCTGGAGAAAAGGAGGCTGAGGGGAAACTTTGTCACTCTCAATTGCCTGAAAGCAGGTTGTAGAGAGATGGGTGTTGGTCTCTTTTCTCAAATAACAAGGGATAGGATAAGAGGAAACGGCCTCAAGTTGTGACAGGTTTAGA
Organism: Actenoides lindsayi; assembly: GCA_025331215.1. Classification (NCBI taxonomy): domain Eukaryota; kingdom Metazoa; phylum Chordata; class Aves; order Coraciiformes; family Alcedinidae; genus Actenoides; species Actenoides lindsayi. Next base: position 30,985 of record WTSP01014557.1, on the reverse strand, counting down.
TTGGACACTAGGAAAAAGTCCTTCACCAAAAGCGTTGTCAAGCACTGGAACAGGCTGCCCAGGGAGTGGTGGAGTCACCATCCCCGGAGGGATTTAAAAGACATGTAGATGTGGTGCTTAGGGACTTGGTCTAGTGGCAGACTTGGTAGTGTTAGGTTTACAGTTGGACTCGATCTTAAAGATTTTTTTTCAACCTAAATGATTATATACACTTGTTTCTTGGTTAAAAATATTTATATAGCTCATGCTTCATGTTTTTAAATCTACAATAAACTGTGAAAATGCTATGAAACTTTTTTTGTTTTCTGAGAAAAAAAATCTGAAGTCACAAAAAACTTGGAGCTAACAATCCAAGTCACTGGACAAACATGTCCAATGTGCAATCTATAATATAATTACAGAAGGGAGAGGGTAGACTTTGTGTGTGCTATACTTCATTGATGATTTATAGTACTCTGCATACTGAACGTGTTTTCAAAGAACTTTGAGACAATGCCAGCAAGAAAGAAGCTACATAAAAGTAATTTATCAACACTGATATATTTTTCTTTATTTTGGATGACAGGTAAGGGTCAAAGAGGAAAGAGGATGAAGTGTTGATATGATCTTACTGTCTGACATAAAGAGGAAAACCATTCCAGTTTACTATTCAAAATGGCATCTATGACTGATGTAGGGCAATGCCTGGATCATCAGCTAATGCCAGTCAACACAGCTCCACATATTTTAGTGGATCTCTGCCAGTTATGGCTAAGCACTGACCAGCCTTTTTGTGTATGAAGTAACAATATGCATGTACTAACAGTCAAAGCAGGAGAGAAGTTACGTCAAAATGCTGGTACTTATGCAATGAATTAATTTGCTGAAACTGACTGTTAAGCAAGCACTGACTTTAATTGTTGGTTTTCAATGAAATGAAAGCATTTAATATCTACCCAACTTTATACTTTTACATTTTTTAATTAAATAGTCCTTGGAAACCACATTTTTGTGCCTTAATAAACCCCTTCTTGCCTCTGTTAGCCATGAATTACTTAATTATACAAAGTTTGTGTGACTTCTTGGCTTTGTCATAAATTCTTCTGTTTTCTTGGGGATTTTTTTTTCTTGTACACATATACACTGAGTTCCTTATATGTGTTATTATGCAGTATTTAATTATTGTAAATACTGAAGATGACGACAATGGCTTTCAGCACAGTGAGAAAAACGTCACTGTGCAGCTAGTCCACGTACAGACACGAAGCAAGATCTATCTTTTATTATTATTACTATTATTATTCTAATAATTATTATTATTATCATTATTTAGGAAAGCTACCTCTGGCATTTTGAATTCCTGTCATCACTGCTCAGCTTCTCTGTTCAGCGTTACTCTTCCCTGCCTGCAGTTGCTGCTATGCAACAGGGTCCAAACATGAGCTCTGTCCAATGCAGCAGTTGCAGACAGGTTTATTACCTGTCCTGGCATGCAGCCGTACAAAATTTACTGAGCTAGACTTGAGAGTAGAGCTCTGGCCATGGGAACTCCACCTGCCCCAAATGCTTGTGATTTAGTGTAGAACTGTTGGAGCAGCATGTAAAGGAATTCGCTTAAACTGAGCCAAAAAAATGGTGCATGTGGATTGCAGTTCAGTATGGTTAGATTGGTGCCTTTACTGTGAAGAGATTAATCCTATATATATTGCCTTAAACTGTCCAGATAGTGCTGCCGTAACTCTGCTTTAGTGCAATGAATGAAAGACAAGCAATGCTAGATATATCAAACCTACTTTAACTACAGTGCATTTTCTACCACGCTTATCAGTGACAATATCATATATTGTTGATTTCTTTTAAGGAGAATTAATCTGAGTTGAATCACCTTTGTATGTATAAACATTTTAACACCATTATTCTGTGCAAAAGACCCTGATTTCTTATGTTATTTTAGCTTGAAATATAATTCTACTAGACAGAAATCCTAACTGACTGTTCGGATCTACTGGCATTCCTGCAGGTTCACCACACTTGTTCTTTATTCCAGTGATATTACTGAATGAAATTCTAATTTTTTTTTCCAGAGAGTTTTCTGGTGGGCCAGTCCCTCTGTTTCTTGCAGGTTCCATGTTGGGAGGCAGAGACATCTCAAGCCACTCCAACCTGGGTGGCAGAGGTATAGCCTCATTGTAAGTTCAGCTCAGGGCACGCAAATAGCTCCTGTGCACAGATACAGCACTTGTGCTAGCAGAGATTTCAGAGCTGTTAATTCTTGCTCAAAGTAGTCATGCAAAAACTAGGGTCTGGACCTGGAAGATACTGGTAAAAGGTTTTGCATAGTCTTTTAGCGTGCTGTATTGTGTGCCCGATAGCCTTCATGTCCACAGACAGTTTGCAGCCTGTCCAGTGCTTTCCAATTCCAGCCTCATCTGCGTATGGGAATCTAACACACCAACGCATATTAAATTGCTTCTACTTTTTTCCTCTCCATCAAGCACCCACTTAACCCTAAAGTAAAAATACAGTACCACCTACTGGTGAAGATACTGTTTGCACTGATGGTTTCCCAGTCACCAAGCTTTGTTGGGGCCGATTGTTCTTCATGACACTGAATTCTCTGTAACACCAGTATACACAAAAGAGTATTAAATAAGTCAGAAGCCCTGGAGCCTTTTTAGCTACAGACTTGCAACATGACATTCATTGCTGAAATGGCGTCAGCAAAGACAAACAGTATTTGCAGAAAATAAAGCTGCCCAGACTGTTGTTCCAATTCAAACACCCATCTGTGCACACAGCTACAGCACATTAAGCTGAAAGGCAGTGTTGTGCCATTAAAACCTGCTTGTTTATAAATATGTGTGTATAATGTATATAGTGTTTTGATTAGTGCTTGGTGATTGTCTGAGACTAGAGGTAGCTTTAATAGGATCGAGAAGAATTAGAGATGATGACAAAGCAAGATACAAAAATAGATTAAAGTTGTCCTACTAAAACAATAATCCATTAGTGCGGTCATCCTCCCATCAGTCAAGGTTACTTTGCTGGAATACAGAACGACAGGAAAAATACATGTGAAAAATATTGACACTAAACTAATGTAATTGTCAGTGAAGTCAATGACAAGTGTTTAACTGGCTTTTAAAAGAGGCCAGAATTGAGACCACTGTGTTTGGATCACCCAGGTCTTGTCCTGCAAACTTTTTGCAGGTTAGTGGGGTCCTGGCCACTGTCTGACAAGGAACTGGTCTGGCCCAGTAGGGCTCCTTCTGTTTGAGGACTTTGAAACAAGTCTACAGTAAGACAGATAAGAAAAAGTAAGTTAAAGTTGCTTTACAGGACTGCTTATTTAAAAGGAAACCTGATTGTTCTCCACCAGAGTAAAAAAGTTGTATCTCCTTTGTAGTTCGTACTGGCTTGAGAGACACAACATAGACTTGCCTGGCTTGGTTGGTCATCTAAAACTTTTGGCTAAAAGTATGCAGGAAATGCAGGCATTCACAATTAGTTTGATGTTCGTGTAACACAAAACAAGGCGTATATGTCTCAGATACTCAGTGCCACCACATACTCATAAAATCACTGCTCAGCGTTGAACATTGAGATATTTCAGACACCAAACCAGGCGAAAAACCCATGAGAATGAGAGAGGTAAAACTGATCCTGATTCAATACTAGCTGGATGCAGTGTCCTTCCAAGAATCCTTTCATGTCCATGATTTTAGGCTAGGAGGTGTAATTCAGCCTTTTGAAAACAACAGTGAAGCATAGGCCAGTATTAAATTATTCACTTCATCCATTTGTTATGTTGGATACCTTACTGCAGCTTCGTATATCTGGCTTCCACTGGGCATGATGTTATGCATTTCCTTGTCGCCCATTAGTATTTTATTTAAAATATTTTATATTCTTTACATTTCAAATACGTATTCTCTTTCCTAGAAAATGGACTTTCTTCAGTGTTAGAAAGTCATAGCAGCAGATGTGTCTAATTTGTTTCTCTGGTCAACAGGCTGACCCGTCATACTGAACATCATTTTGGGTTTATGATTAAATCTACAGCTGTTTGGGCTGCAAGATTAGTTAATTAGTTTGTATGAATGCCAGAGGCATTGCTTTCCCTTGGTTCTTGGTTAAGGAAACAAAAGTGTCTTAATCCTGGGGTCCCAAGGGCTAGACTGCTTTCCTGGATTTTGTTTGTTGTGAAATGAAGTTAAAAGGTAATTCAGTATCTCAGCTGTATCTCAGTTGTGACAAAGATACCATCTCAGATTCGGTCATTCACACTTTCTGATGCTTAAAAGGTTTTCTGCACTGGATTCCATGCTCAGCAATGTCAGTGTTTTGGGTTTTTTTCCAAAATGGGCCATGTAAAACATGCCAGATTAAAAAATCAATCAGTCAACTTCCTGAGAACTTAATTTTCCTCATTCTCATGGGACCCAGCAGTGAAATGAGAAAGATGAGGTGTGTGAATACCTCAACATCTTCTCTTTCAAAGTACACTAGGAGGCTCTTGGGGCATCCTCAATTATGTGGCCACATTTCTAATGGAGGAGGACCGCAGCTACTTTACAAACCATCTTGCAAAGTCACAATCCATACCAAACTTGAAGATTAGTTCAGTGTCTTAAAACTTCGTTTTCCACTAAATATATATATTCACAATTCAAGTGGGTTTTTTAAGCAACAAAATAGGAATGTAGAAATTATGTTAGATTAGTTAAGAAGTTTTAGTAGTTTAAAGTGGTACTTTCTATTATTGTGACATGAAAAACACATGAAAATAAAAAGGAGATTTCCATTTATGGTGTTTTATATAAAGACCTGTCACTACATTAACAGCATCTGCAATATTAAGAAAACGGGCCAGCAGGCAATGCTAAATATATAGTCATTTACAATAATATTTTTTTTAGTTTCAAGACAGAGTACGCTCCAATATTTGTCTTTTCTTGTGCATGTTGATAGGGCTAGTAAGCTTCTGCTCAGGTGAGGGATAATAGTCACTGCCACTGTCACTTTCATCTCCCTCTAAATCTCAAAATCCACCACTAGGTCAAGGAAATCCTCCACTAATATCCATGTCCTTCCTTGGGAATAATTCAGAGAACTGCACATGGGACTGGCTGGTTGAGAAATTAATCAATAAGGCATTTATGTATGAAATGGTGATTGTATTTAGCTTTTCATGGTGGCTCCGCTAACATACTAAAGAAACATTGCTGATTTAAAGGACTGAAATTGCTATCAGAAGCAGGAGATTGCATTCCCAAGGTAAGCATGCACGCTGAAGAAGCTGCTTGTTGTAGAACTGCTAAGGATTCTTTTTGCATCTTAGGAAAGTGAGATTTTGCTGTAACACACTGCAGATTTTAAAGTTGATTAATATTTTCCCCTGCTTTTTGTAAAGGGAATAAAGTAGATCTTTCTGTTTCAGGATAACCTTACTCAAAGGACTTTTTTCTCCAAAAATAATGACTGGAGAAGTGAATCCGGTGTACCAGTAAGAAAGTGAGAAACAGGTAAAGTAAAAGAGCAGATGAGATGGAGGCTGATCTTCTGTTCACTACAATCCTGTAAAGGGATAATATTGCTTTCATTTTCTTTCAGCCCTAAAAAATTTTATGTATAGTAATTAACATAATTAGGGTTTGGGTCATAATGTTTGAAAACTCTGTTGTTTATAATAGTCACATTTAAAAATCCAAGATAGTAAAAGCAAACTATTTGTATACAGCAAAAAAAAAAAATGGTAAAAACCTAAAATACCTCTAAAGCAAAAAATTTATCTGTATTACTTTTCAAACTTACTACCTAAATATGATAATGTGAACTGGAGCAATTGGACTATTAAAAAAAACCCCAAAACAACAGTTTAACAGTTTGTGACAATGTACCAGTTTAAGAAAAACTTGTGACTACAGCATAGGAAACGTGGTAGTGATATAATTTAGTAAAAACCTTCCGAAATACTTCGTTCGATAAACCTCTCTGATATAATTTAAAATGCATTAGGGTGAATTTTGCACCCACTGACTTTTAACAGGACATTTACTGTTCCCAGTGTTGGGATTTTGTCACACAAATGCTGTACTGAAGTAACCACAGTCCCCAAACCAGGATCGGTTGCTGTGTCTGTTCAAGTTGCACTGGGTACCCACTACCTTAGCATTTCTGTGTCTTGGGCTCAAAAATTCCAAAAGTCGCCATAATTTGCTTTGGGACTACTGGAATTTGAAGATATTCTTGTGCTATATCTCATGACTGAATGGCAAAGGAAACAACCTGGTGTAGCAGTCACCTGAGCCCAACATAAAGATTTATTATTTTGAGACCACCCTTTTCCCAGCAAGTCCTAGATACGGCTGCCACGACTCCTTTGGCAGAACACAAAGCACACCACAGTGGATACTGATGGAGCCAGAGGAATCTGTTTAGTTGTAAAAATGCACAGAAAATCCTTTATGCTATCCTCTGGATAACATAAAGTCAAAGATGGTTTTTTGTCCTCTTCAAAGTAAAGAAGACACAAAAAGCAAAGATAAACATGAAAAATGAGCTCCTATGTAGAAATGCTGGTACTGGGAGTCCTAATATGAACTGACTGATTTAGAGCCCACTCTGTTGTAGGAATGATTTCCCTTGAGATGAATACAATTGCATTTGCCTGGTGACGAGTGATTCGCAGTGGTTGGTCACAGCTTTATTTTGCACCATTATTTGTGAGCTCTGTGGACTCCACAGTGGCTCTGTGGAGGATATAGGTTAAATAAGGATGAAATTTCGTGTGCCAGCATTAGCAGAGCTTTCAGAGCACCTCTAAGCAGACATAAAGCTGCTTAATTCAACCTGGTGTACTTTCAATCTCTATACTTTCAAACACAATTTATCCTTGCAGTAAGTCATGCAACCCTGTTACAGCTTTTAAACTCCTGGTGAATCTAACCTAACGTTTACTATGCCTTAGAAACTTAGGATCTTTTATGTGACATCTTAGACCTGAACCTTGGTGTTAAGCATTTAAAGTCTGAGCAGCAATGTTGGACTACATTTAGAACTATTAGTGGAAGAACACACTTTATTCTTCAAGCTTTACCTTTCTGCTTGTAGAATGCTGTATATTGCTTATTATTTTTTGTACTATGTGTCATCTGATGACTGCTGGAAACATGGTTTACTTTCCTATTTCCTGTATAGGAATATTTTTAGTTTAATTGACTATTAAGGAAAGTCAGGTAAGCATGGCAGTAATGTGGCAACTGTATCACCCTGCTTCTCTTTTGCAGTGTGCTTGACTACTGAATAGAAGTGATAAATAAGATAATTAAAATAAATAAAATAAATAATAAGTGATAAATAAGAGTGATTAATTCTATGGCATTTGACTTCATTTATCAGTGGCACAGCCACTCATTTGTCAGTGTGTGGTTCACAGACTTCCCTATACTCTGATTTCAGATGCACAGGAATATTGTTACTGCAGTGGACAGCATCTGTTTCATAATCCTATTTAAATGGTCCTGCCAAGAGCAGATGACACTTGCAGACACAATTCATTGCACAAAGTGTTGTCAAGCTCATTGATGCCGAGATATAAATGACAAAATGGTGAGAATAGCGGTGAGAATGGAGAGCAGAGGTTAATTACTCCAGTGCTGGAAAGATTGTGCACTAGAATGCACTATATTAGTTATGTACTCTACAACATTTTCAATTTTTTACTATCAAGATGAACAAAACAGACATGAACAGCCATTAATATTTCTGTTTATGTTTATATATTACCTGCTACATGAGTAAGGACACTCTACTCCATCAGTCTTAACTTGCTAGTTACAGAACGTGCTCTTTGCTGTCAACAGAGTATAACTCACGGGTATCAGACATCCTGAGATTTCTTTGGACGTGCAACCAGTGGAAGCTTCCTAGTCTGCTTTTCAGGATGTCACCAGTATATGAATCTGTTTATCCATCTTGATACAATAAGTTTTGAGCCTTGGGTTCAAAACCAAATGAAAGTGGTAGCTGTTTTGAACACAGTTGTCCAAATATTTTCCAAGTATGTGAGTAGGCTCGGAAGAAAGACCTAAATTAAAGCTTCCTCTAAAAGAAAAATGTGTTGAACATTCTCTTTAGCAGCAGTTGCCTCATCATCTAGCATGCTGAAGCACTCACAGTGCCCTTCCTTGTCTGGTGGGAACATAATGGCAGAGAGGAAACTGAAATAAAACTGTTGTTGCATTCAGGATATAAATGATTCATCTTTAGAAAAAAAACCCAAAACATTGCTTGTTACTTCTGCTAATTGTGAAATGACTTAATTCTTTTTAAAATCAGTCTTCCTCAATTACCCAAGGTAAGACAAACTTGATCATGAAGGTAGGAGTGATTGAGACCCATCACTCCCATACAATTGTTCCCAGAGTGGTAGTGCAAGACACCAGTGAGGACGCTGGACCGACGAACAAAGGAATAAACAGGTATGTCAAATTTACCATTTTGTGTCTATTGGGGTTTTTTTCTTTGATAATTTGCATATCATTAACTAAGCACAGGTACTAGCCATCATCTATTTTTCTTCACCCTCAATAAATAAAGTTATTAAGATTATGATATATTGCTTGCTGTAAATATGTAGGATATTAAAATCTGTGCTCTTTCAATTTCCTTAGACAACTTAACCCATCATTAAAATATTGAGAAACAGTCCACGAGAATTTAAATTAAATTATTTTTTTTTGTATTTCAGCAGATATCATATAACCATGTTGTTTTGCTGTTCCCTAGGCAATGTTACCTACCTGGTGCACTTGCACGCTACAATATTAACAACAATAGTAATAAAGATGAGTAAGTATCTGCCGTTTCATAAAAGGAAAGCACTGCAATATTGGGTTTTTTTCAAGCAGCAATGAAGAAGAATGCTATATATCTAATTATTTCTTAATAAACAGTTATGCCATTCAAGTAATCCCAACAGAAACTGCATGCATATTTTAACTTCATGCATATCAATGATGATGGTCATTCTCAATACTACAGTTATTAGTTTTATGTCTATTAATTTAAAATAAAAGTAGTTCTATGTGAGTACAATAAGCAAAATGGGTTTTAAAGGCCAAACAACTAAGAATAAGGTTATCCTTACTGAATTCAGATGACTTTTAAAAATACATATGGAAGGAAAGGTTATGTGCATTCCATAAGCCTATCATATTTTTCTTTTCCTTAGAGAAGAGAAAAAAAAGAAAAAAGAAAAGAAGAGGTAAGACACAGATTAATAATACTACTATTTCTAAGGCATTTAATTCTTTCCAAGTATGTTTTAACTTAGTCTTTAGCAACTAAAAATGGAAATTTATTTCTTAGCAAGTCAGAAAAGAAAAAGGATGGAGAAACACAAAAGAACAAAGAAAAAAAGGAGAAAAACAAAAATAAAGATAAGTCCAAGAAGAAAGAAAACAAAGAAGAGTAAGTATTTTTCATTTAAGTCCTGCTATGTTAGCATAATAAAATTGCTTTTGATGTAAACCCAAATGCATTCATGGACATCCTGCAAACAAGATGCTTATACTCCAGTAGATGAGTGTATAGACTGTTGTTGTTCTCCCTAGAGAAGAGTTGTTTTTATTTGAATTCATATGTGGACAACAGAAATATGAATGCATGGAATTGATCTGAAAAAATTAATCAAGAAAAATCTCCTGTGGATTCTGATTATCCAGTATTTTTTGGATAACACCCTGCAGCAAAAGATGTGCCAGTGTAAAGCAGTCTCTTCTGCACATAAAGGCAACTACAAGCAAGTAAACTCTTCTATGATCTAAAAGTTCTTGCTTTATGTTTTGCTTGGTAAATTCACAATTTTCTAGCCAAGGAAGAGAAACTTAAAATAGTGCAGTAGGAATTTGGGTTGTATGATTTGACATTCTTCAATTTCGTTTTGTAAACTGTGCCAATGTTTCATCTTTCTCAGAGCTAGACTTTCCCAGTGAGAAAGGCGTGATTTGTCTCATTTATTTAAACATTAGGATCACGTAATCATTTTATTTTTTGAAAGATGATAAAATCAGTTATCAGACAAGACAGTTAATTGGGTAGGAAACAAAATAATTTTAAAAGGTTGAAATTGCTTGTACCACTATAAAGTGAAGTGGGACTGCCAAGCTGCTTTTGCTCAGCAAAATTTAGATTCTAAAGTTTGTGTCCTGAGTCACGCCTAACGAGCAGCTTCATATTCTCCATGCATTCAAGCAAGGGACTTAACTTCAATAATGACTTTACTTTACAATAACAGTTTCTGGAATGCTTCATTCCTCAAAAATCGTTATGTGTATTTTAAGTTTCTCATTGAATCTCCTTTTTTTTTTCCCTACCTATCACTTAGGAAGAAGAAAGATATTTTCATTATCGATCCAGCAGGAAATCTGTATTACAACTGGTTGTTTTGCATCACAATGCCTGTCATGTATAACTGGACCATGATTATTGCTAGGTGATGTACTCCTATAATGACTATATAAAACTTCTGGCAAATCATAATATCCCTAACTAGATAACAAAAAATATTTTAGTCATCACTGATGTCATGCGTGTATTTAATTTTCATTTCATGGTAATTTACTTTGTCTTTTCCTATTCAGAGCGTGTTTTGATGAGCTTCAGTATGACTACTTAGCAGTATGGTTTATTATTGATTACATTTCTGATGCCATCTATATTGCTGACATGTTTGTACGGACAAGAACAGGTAAATATACTCAATGATTAAGAATTCCTCTTCATGTCCTTGTGTGAGATGGTTTAAAATATTCAGAATACTGCTACTCTTATTATGTGCGTACCCGTGATAAGATGCAATAGTGAAAAAGATATTGAGATAGATCTCTGAGAGACTGTAGTCTGTAACCTCTAAAAACAGGGGAAACGCTGAAGTATTACTCAATACATAAAGCCTGAGATAAGATAGGCATGAGGTGAGACAGATACAAGCTGTTCTGTCTGCAACTGAGTCAAGAAGACAAAATAAACATGCAGTGCGGCCACGTGAGGATCAGGGGTTCTGAAAAACTAGCCCCAAAATCTAGATTTTGCATTTAAGGAGATTCAAGTATTTGCTTGATTTTCAAGAGCACTGAGCAAGCAAGACATCCAATTAGCTTCAGCTGCAACTATTTTCTTTCAAAATCTTACCCTACATCCAGAGCTATTGAGTAGATGGACTCAATATGGAATTTAAATTCCCACGTTCAAATTCTTTCTCTCATTAGCCACCCTTCCTCTAGCCTGTGGAGGTTTTTTTTGGAGGTGGGTTTTTTTTCTAGTGGAAAAGTGAAAGAAACGAGCTAGAAATGTTGAATTTTCAAAGCTGTACAGTTTAGCTCAAGCTGCATCGTATGGCAGTAATTTGAATATTTGGAAATAAGAAATTGCTTATTAAAACGTAAGAGAAGTTATGTACCATCTGGAATTTGCACCCAAAATGCATTTCAAAGTAGATTTGGACTGACACTGAGCACAATGCAGTTGAAGTCATAACGCTTTTTATTATTTACAATTTGATTTTAGGTTACCTGGAGCAAGGTCTTCTGGTGAAAGAAGAACAAAAGCTTCAGGAGAAATATAAGACATCTTTTCAATTCAAATTAGATTTTCTGTCAATGATACCGACTGATCTCTTATACTTCAAGTTAGGACTGAATTACCCAGAATTAAGAATAAACAGACTACTCAGAGTAGCTCGGATGTTTGAATTCTTCCAGCGAACAGAAACAAGGACAAACTACCCAAATATCTTCAGGATCTCTAACCTTGTCATGTACATTGTGATTATTATTCACTGGAACGCCTGTGTGTACTACTCGATCTCAAAAGCCATTGGATTTGGGGCTGACACGTGGGTCTACCCCAACACCTCTGACCCTGAATTTGCCCGTCTGACTAGAAAGTACGTCTACAGTCTTTACTGGTCAACACTGACCCTGACTACTATTGGTGAAACACCCCCTCCTGTAAGAGATTCTGAGTATTTCTTCGTGGTTGTTGACTTCTTGGTTGGCGTATTAATTTTTGCTACCATTGTCGGTAACGTGGGCTCTATGATTTCCAACATGAACGCTGCCAGGGCAGAGTTTCAAGCAAGGATTGACGCTATCAAGCAGTATATGCACTTTCGGAATGTGAGTAAAGACATGGAAAAAAGAGTTATAAAGTGGTTTGACTACCTGTGGACAAACAAAAAGGCCGTGGATGAAAGGGAAGTCTTGAAGTATCTGCCAGATAAACTAAGAGCAGAAATTGCAATCAACGTTCACCTGGAAACACTAAAAAAAGTTCGCATTTTTGCAGACTGTGAAGCTGGTCTGTTGGTTGAACTGGTTTTGAAACTCCAGCCACAAGTATACAGTCCTGGAGATTATATTTGCAGAAAAGGAGATATTGGACGGGAGATGTACATTATCAAAGAAGGCAAGCTGGCAGTAGTTGCTGATGATGGAATTACCCAATTTGTGGTCCTAAGTGATGGCAGCTATTTTGGAGAAATCAGCATTCTTAATATCAAAGGTAGCAAAGCTGGCAATAGAAGAACAGCCAATATTAGAAGTATTGGATATTCAGACTTGTTTTGCCTGTCTAAAGATGATCTCATGGAGGCTTTAACAGAGTATCCAGATGCAAAGGCTATGCTGGAAGAAAAAGGCAAGCAAATCCTAATGAAAGACGGGTTGCTGGACATTGAAGTTGCAAATTTAGGAAGTGATCCTAAAGATCTGGAAGAGAAGGTCACCTACATGGAAAGAGCAATGGACAGGTTACAAACGAAGTTTGCCAGGTTGCTGGCTGAATACGAAGCTGCACAACAGAAACTGAAAAAAAGACTTACACAAATCGAGAAAATATTGAAGCCAGTCATAGAGGAAGAATTCACAGACTTAGAAGAAACAGATCCATCCACAGATAAACCTGGAGTGTCAAAAGCGGAATAAAACACTAGAGATTGCCAATGTGACTTAGGGTCAAATCCTTCATGCGACTGAATACATTCTTTTCTAATCTTTGTAGGACCTGACTATTAATTATGAAAACTTATTTGTTGAGGTAATGTCACTAATTTCCTACAGGCAGCACATATTTGACAGGTTTGGGGAAAAAAAAGAAAAGAAGATTCGAGAAGGAGGATGGAAGATAACATCTTGCTCTTGCATGCACAGGTGGTATTATCAGCTAATACTTTATGTACTCTTTAAGTAACACTGCTCTACAGCAAATGCATTCAATCTACATACAGTCATAGACTGGCAAATATTGAAAGTTTTGCTGACTATTTTAAAGTAATTTATTTGTGTCTACTTGTGGAAAGAAAGAAAGGTTTGCTAAATTATTTCAAGTCAATACAGGCTATGATATTAAAAAACCAATCGCATTTTCATATCTATTGATTAACATAAGTTTAATTAAGTATGGGGTATTATATAAAGAATTAGGTATACCTGCAATGCAGATGCAAGTACTGAAGGATGTAATATTTGGAAAATATTATTTCATTGGGTCCACCTTGGCTGATTTCTTGAAATGTAAGCAGGCAGCTTTAAATGGTCCTCTTTTTTTTTTTTTTTTTTCCAGGATATTACATACAAAGACTGGAATAAAGAGGGGAGAAAATACAACTTTTTGCAAGTATTAGTATGACAAATACGGATGGCTCAAAATCTAGCTGTTCTTTACACCATAATAGGAAACAAGCAAACAATACATAAGCAAAGAAATACAGGATATTAAAGACTGTTCTGCTCCATGTAATTATATGGCTGCTGAACATGCACTATCAACTTTTGAGGATCTGTGCTCAAAAATTTTCATGTCCCTAATGTAACAGTTGTGGTTGCTGGTGGAGTGCAAGGGGCAGACATGACAGAAAGAGACCAAACTCTTCCTACAGCATCTTCTGTAGCTGCGCTTGGGGAAAGAATAGAACAACTAAGTTGGTTTTTTTCCTTCACTGACAGGACCTCTCTTTCTGCCGTTTGTAACTTTTATTAAGGTAGTAAAGTCTACTGTCTGATACATTTTCAACTGCTTTAAGAAACATTATATCTTTAGGTTTGTTTTTTTTTTTTGCTAATTTATGCCTTTTTCTACTGGCAAAAATTGATTTTATAAGTTGGGGGTCTCAGCTGGATATTTTCAGTTGGGAATTTTCAAGTAGACTTTGATCGTAGCCATTTAACATTGGAAAAGTTTGATGACAGGGCATGAAGAAATGGACTGCAGGGAGAAAATGGATAGTTCTGTATTTAGGGCAATTTGATTAATCTGGGCAATTGGGTGGTCACTCTTAGAAAAAAAAGGTCAATATTACTATCACTTCATAATATCACTATCTTTTCATTCTTCTCCTTAATAAGATGGAGATATTATAAATTGGATCTTTTGCAAAGTGTATTCATTTCTGTTTGTTTCATTTTTTTTGTAATGTCGATAGGTTTCCAGAATGCCTGAGATCTACAAATAACTCCTGATTTCACTGCAAGAATTAACTGTTATGAAATAATTAATGCATAGGATGTATATGAAACAACAAGGATAGGTGTAAATATGAAACAGCTGTTCATTCACTCTTGACCCTGCGCTTTTAAGGACAAATGGCATAGCGTGCTGGCGAGGGGAACGAGTACACCATCGTTGCATTAAAGACTCTATCTGTGCACACCAGAACGGGAGTTATTCTGACATTTAACAGTATTGGGAATGCTGGACTTCGTGATCAGCCTTCTTCCAAGTCAGGTCTCGAACATGGTTTTCAATATGGCAGCAGCATCCTACAGGGCTGTGTCATATTTCACTAGGCACGTAGGAAGCACTTTTCTCCATTGTTGAAGAGTTTGAGATTTTGTATTAGAGAAATGTGTGATAATGAGTTTTAATTAATAAAGGCAGAGATCTACTGTTCACATTTTTTCTTTTATTGATCCTTCAGCATACATCTTGTAAGCACTAGCTGCCTTTTTCCTGAGAATAAAAGTTCTTTGATTTAAAACACTTCAAAGTTAAAACAGAAAACCAGAATTTACCTCTATTAGTTCTTATTATTTTTGGATGTTTTATGATTGGAAATCTTGTATTAATTTTTATAAGCACATATTTGCTGAAAAAAACCCAACCCTGCTAAATGGAATTTCCTGCTGGCACAAGACAGAATATGTGCTATAAGGAAGCGTCAATACAACTAAAGCCATTTCAACTTGTGCTCACTTGTCGGAACTTCCCAGGTGACACACAGATTCCTCAATAGGTGCTTACATGAAGCAAAATCTTCTAATATATTCAGTAAAGTTTCTAAACATGCTTTGTGGCTGATCTTGGCCAATTTTTAACTTCCGGACCCCAAAGTGTAGCTGTGAAGAAAATGAGCACGAGAGCAAAAAGTTACTCTGGAGGAGGTCCAAGGGGAGACCTTATCACTCTCTACAACCACCCGAAAGGATGTTGCAGTGAGCTGGGGGTCAGTCTGTTCTCCCAAGTTATAAGTGGACAAGAGGAAACAGCCTAAAGTTTCACCGGGAGAGGTTTAGGTTGAACACTAGGAAACACGTCTTCGAGGAAAGGATTATCAAGTGCTAGAACAGGCTGCCCAGGGGAGTGGGGGTTCACCCATCCCTGGGGGCAGTTAAAGGATGTATGGATGTGGTGCTGAGGGACATGGTTTAGTGGTGGGCTTGCAGCGCTGGGTCAACGGTTGGACTTGATCGATCATCTTGGGAGGTTTTTTCCAAGGGAAATGATCCGGTGATTCTGCCAGAATGCTGCGGCCATCGCTTCTGCGGCCAGGGCGGCAGAACGGAACGAATCTCAAGCACCAGGTGCTGAAGGGACGCCCGCCTGGGCACCGCCAAGCGCCGTTCCCGACCCCGACCCCCGAGCACGAAGCGCCTCACGCGACCATCTCGGCCCCGCTCCACACGGCACTTCCCGCGCCGGTCGGCGGGGCGGGGCGGGGCGGGGCGGGGCGAGGAGAGGAGAGGAGAGGAGGCCGCGTGGCGCCGCGCTGCATGCTGGGTGTTGGAGTCCTCCCGCCCCCAGCCAGCGCCTCCGCCCCGGCACCGCGGGCCGCGCTGGGAGCTGTAGTCGCGGTGCCGCCGGAGCTCTCCGACGTCCCCGCTGTCTCCACCCCCGCTTCCGGGCGGAGGGGCTAGGCCGGCCCAGGCCGGGCGGGAGAGCTTAGCCGGGCGTGTGAAGAGGAGTCGGCCTCCCTCCGCCATCCTTCTCTAGCTGGCCGGGGAGAAATGGAGGCGCCTTGGCGCCAGGGCGGCCGGGGACGGGGCCGCGCCAGGCCCGGGGACGGGCTCGCTGCCCGTGCTGGGGCGGTTGCCCGGCCCCCGGCCCCGAAGGCCCCCGACGATGCCTGTGTCGCGGCTGCGGGGACCGGCGGCGCGGGGGCTAGCGGTGAGTGTCGTGTCCTTCCCCCCTACCCCAGCCGGGGAGCCGGTTGTGGCCGGCGCCCAGCCGGCCTTCGGGGAGCCCCCGACGGTGCCCAGGTCGGTGCTTTCCCCGGCGTTGTGGGGACGGGCGAGGGGCGCTTGTGTGGCCGGCGGGCCCCAGCCCCGCTGCCTTGCGGTGCCGCTCGGCGGTAGCGAGCCGGTGTTTGGCCGTGCGGGGTCTCCTGCCCGCAGGTACCTGCTGCGGGGAAACGCGGAGGCCTCGGGTACTGGCCCTGGGGGCCCGGGGCTGTGTTCTCTCCAGGGTGCGCGGTCGTTGCGCTTCGAGCAGAAGAGGAAAGAGTGAAGTAACGGACGAAGCAGCTTTTTTTCAGGACGATTGGAAATACTCGGGAGAGCGGTGCCCGCTAGGGACAAACATTAAGTGCTCTGGTCAGTGTGCCACATTGCCCCGGCCTGGGAAGGATGCGGGCTTCCCACTGCACGAGGCTGTTACGAGTGCAAGTTAATGTCCATTAAATACTTTGCAGGTAGAGAAGTGCCAAATACTGAGCTCTTTTTAGTGGCACTTAAGACCTGTTACCCAGTGAAGACTTTTTATGCTTCTGTTATCTTAAAGGCGTTTTGATTTATTAGGAACTCTGTTAAAGTTATGGGTTTGGTTTTTTTTTTCTTTCTCCATGTGAGAATCTTCCTCTCTTTCACCTGCAGTAACTTCAAAAAAAGCTTATATTAAAATACCCTGTCATTTTAAGGCTGCCAGCTGTGGAATACCATAAACCCACTATTGCAATAAAACTTGTTAGGTGGAGGAAGGTCAGCAGAAGTAATAATTTTAAAAATACCAAATGCTGGGAGACATAACTGTAAGGTATCAGCAAATTATAATAATTGCTCTTGTCAAGAGTTGCCTGTTTTGTTTTCTTCTTCATGTTATGAAAGTTGTGTTTGTGTGAGAGGTGTCTGGTGTTTTTGTTTTTTTAAATATCCTTTTTATAAAGCATCATGATAGATGCATATAGTCTAGTAGGTTTGGTTGTATTTGTCAGCAGTAATTGTCAGATAATCTCTGCTGTGAATTTTATGGATAAGGCACAGTAAAGAAGAAAATATGATATCTCTCTTCTTGTGTGGTATTGAAAATGCAGCAACATACTGCCCTTAAAAACATAAAATTGGCAAGGTCCTTAAAGAAATGAGCAGTTGAAATTATGTACAATTGAATGAGGTGTTACGATTAACTGCCATGGTATTGATCATCATTAATCTGTTCTCTTAACAGAATTATCTTCCCAGAAGAAATTTGATGAAATTAAGAAGGCTAATCAGGCTGCAGCAAAAAAGCTAGTTGAAGACCAATTTAGCTCCTCATCTGAAGATGACGATGAAGATGCTGAAGCAAAACAAGGAAAAATTTTGGCCAAAACATTTACCATCTACACCAGCCAAACTGGTAATTTTTTTTTGTTTATTGACTTTTATCTTGTTATGAAAGCATAAACAATGCTGTATTATTGGCTGTGGAGTATAATTTTTCCATAATTGGAGGGAAAGTGCTTTATTCCGACGTGTTGTATTAAAAATATTTGTTCCCAGCAGTGCATGCTGGCAGTACTTATTGTCTTTTTATGCAGAATCAATGGTATAGTTTTGAAACTGTCTGAAGTGCTTCTAATAATGTGGTTTTGTAGCAATATATGACTGGGATTGTTTAGAGAAAAAAAATATACTTTGACGGAAGTCTCAGCGTAATTGGAGATCAAACATTACTGATTACTTTAAAAATCTTTCAAGATGGAGATGCAAGTGAACTGGAACGTACAAGACAGTACATGAATGAAGCTTTTCAGTCAGGGGCTATGACATGTCTGATCTGCATTGCTTCTGTTAAAAGGAACCAAGCTGTAAGTATTTTTTCTTTTTACAGTAGCCTTTCAAAATGAAGGAAATATGATTGTCTGAATAACTTCTGTTTAATGATGTTAATAAAGTAATTCTCGGGATTGATAGTTTTAAAATGATAGAGTACCAAATTTAGTATTTGGCATATCTGGATTTTTCAAACACTTGAAGAAATAAATGTTTGTATATATGTAATTTGTAACCAGAATATGCATTTTTTGACATAGGTTTGTTACGGTAATGTAAAAATAGCTATTTTTTAAATTTCAGAGAGTAGCAGATGAAAAAACCTGAAGTTCCTGAAGGCCAGTGTTTGCAATGGTGTATTCAGTAAGCTATGCTGTAGCAAACACCAGTAGCAAACACTGGTACTTCTGCTGCCATGATGTCTAGAGACCTAGAATGTGGGACAGGGAGAGAGGTGGGGGGGAGAGCTGGGCTTTTTCAGTCTGGCAGAGAGGAGGCTAAGGGATGACATGGTTGCACTCTGCCTACGTGGAATTGTGAAGGTGGCTAAAGCCAAGGTCATCTTTGTGGTGACAGGTGGTGTAATATGGGCCAATGGCACAAACTGGGGCTTGGGATGTGCAGATTGGGTACTAGGAAGGTAGTGTGACACTTGGAGGAGGTCGCCCAGGATGGTTGTGGAGTCCCTGTCCCTCAGGATTTTCCAATTTTGCTAGGCAAGGCTATGACTGAACTGAGCTAAGTTGGCAGTAGTCTTACTTTGGGCACGAGATTCTGCTACATGACCTCCAACAGTGTTTAAATCAACATTTCTGTGATTATGTGAGTATTTTGGGCTCCATAAACCTTGGCAAAACTTCCCACAGGAGCAGAAAAAAAGTTTATGAATCTGTAATAGTAAAACTGTCTGTCTTAATCTAACACTAGGTATAACCTATATTTGGAAACCTCTTTTTTTAAATGGAAAAATAGCAAGCTCGTGTTTCTTTAGATATTATGGGTGGTCATCAATGGAAACAGAAAGAAATCTAATGTAAAGCAATTGGCACTTTAACCTGCTCTTTAGGTCTGGAGCTGTTGTGGATGCTTTTGTATATTTCACCTGGTGTGTATCCAGAAGTGGGCCAAGGACAGCCTTTTCCTTGTGTCTTCTCCTTTGACAGATGATGATTTTGGGAAGAAAGATTATCCCTGGCCATGGTGAGCTCTTCATGGTACATTTACAGTACTTTGGTTGTGAAATATATGTGTGAACTGGAGTTACTTTAGAAGGGAATGATACTTCTAAGTGACATGCACACCAACAAAGAAAAATGTTTAGAAGACTGACTTTTCTATTGCTGCTGTTTTTTTTTTTTTTAATGATTTGTAAGTTTTAATTTAGATGATTTGGGAATATTTCACAGTGATACTAAAAGCCTGCTGCATCAAATTTGTTTTAACCTCTCAGAAGTTAACTTAATCTTGTCATGTGTCTCAGCTTCTGATATTTATTTCTGAATGGCTTTACATGTTTGTCTCTTTCAAAATTGGCACTGTGAAATAAAAACAGTTTTAAAATAGCAAGGTTTTTTAAAATTTATTTATTTTTAAATCTCTATACTCAAGTGTTCGAGTCTTGCAGTTCTACATGAGATTGCATAAAGAAGGTAATATTGTGGCTGAATGAATAACAAAGCTTACTTTTTCAGTAGGTCTTTGTCTGAAAGTTCTGTCACGGTTTCTCTGTGCATGTTTGTTCCCTGCTTTATTTGCCCACCACTTTCATGTGGAAACTTGTATCTTTGAGAAACAGCCCTCTGTCAGATTTGTTTGAAAGTGCCTGGTGGATTCAAAAGCTTTATTAATGTGGAGTCTCAGAGAGCAGCTTTGCTTTATATGTAAAGATATAAAATTGTTGACTGGCAGTGCCTCAAGCTGATAATGCCTATTTTACTACAAATTAGTTTTGTGTTTAAGCCTACTGTTTATAATGAAAAAAAGTCAGGGTGAGTGGTATTTTATGTGACACATGATAAAACTCTGCAGTCACTATGGAGAAACGATTTATGGCATGTAATATATTATAGAGGGGCAAATTAGCTTTTTATTTGATAGGCCTTTCAAAGCCTCTGTTCCACTTTGAAGAACTCCTTGTCTGTTGTTTTTTCTCCAGTGTAGCTAGAAATAGGAGCTGCTTTGTTCCTCCTTCCTTATGTTGCCTCCCTTGGCAACATTGCTTGCACCTGAAAGCCTTTAGGGCCTCTGGCACTAACAAGTTCCAGGCCTTTGGTGCTTTTCTACCTGTAGGAATAATGTATTTTATTTAATATCTGACACCATCACTGATAACGAGTAAAGGTGTGCATCTTATAATATCTTAAGATGCTGAATTGATATGATATAAAATCTTTCAGATAAAATATTAATTCTGCGTGGTTTTAATAATGTTGCTGAGTCTTGTTTTACATATCTTACAAATTTCTAGTGGGAAAAAAAAGGGGTTTAATCCCTCTTTTTGATTGGTTCTATTTAAGTAGGTTAAGCCTTTGTTGCGTGCAATTCCTTGGCATTACTTGACATAAAGATGGTTCTGTATGCTTGCTGTGGTGAACTTCCTGGTATATATTCATAGAGAAAAAAGATGGCAGTGATAGGACAATCCCTTAGACATTCTAATGAACGTGTTGTAAAATCTGACATACAGCACGACCTTTATTGTATATTATACATTTAATTATGTTGTTATTGATTACAGCAGTTGTAAAAATGTTGATTGCTAGCTTGGTAACAATCTTTGGAAACAAATGATAAAAATGGCTTCTTTAAAAAAAAAAATCTTTGAAATATTGCTTTTCATTTGACTCCCTTTTTTCCTTGTAGCCCAAAATGTAGGTTTGAATACAAACGGTCTGAAACTCCCAGTAAATATTACTGTTACTGTGGGAAAGTGGAGAATCCAACACTGGACCCGTGGCTGGTACCTCACTCCTGTGGTCAGATATGTGAGAGGGAATTCAAACCTTCCTGTGGTCATAAATGTTTGCTGCTTTGTCATCCAGGTAGATCCATTTGCATCTCTTGGTTATGTCCTGTATGTACGTAGTTGTTACACAGTTTTACTTAAAATCTGCTGACTGTATTTAGAATTCTCAGACTAAAACAGAGGTAGTCAAGGCTGCATTTGCTGAATGGCCCCTAATGAGGCATTCTTTTTCCTGTCCTTAGGACCCTGCCCACCTTGCCCAAAGATGGTCACAACAACCTGTCACTGTAAGAAAGCTAAACCGGTGCCCCGAAGGTGCAGTGCCAAGGAATGGTCGTGTCGTCTGCCGTGCGGACGAACGCTGCTGTGCGGACAACACGCCTGTGAGAATTCCTGTCATGCAGGTGGACTCACCTTCTTCAACTTCAGAGCAGTAGCTGTTTTCTTTGTGAAGATACAACATCCTTTTGCAATGTCACTCAGTGTCGCTCTCAATGTCGCTTTGCAATTGCATACAGGAGACTGTCAGCCTTGTCCGCGAGTCAGTAAACAGCGGTGCATCTGTGGAAGACAGACGGCAGAAAGACTTTGTGCAAGTCCTCAGTGGCAGTGTGAGCAGGTATGTTGAAGCTACCTTTATTTAGCTTATTTCTTATCTTTATAAAATTTGATTACTCAGCATATTAAGGATTGGGAAAACTCAGTCAGCAAGAAAATAATTTTATGTATTGGGTTTTGAAAATGTGATTGAAAATGTAATAGAAAAATGTAAGCAGCAGTGTTTGAGAATGGGTCTACTTGGTGGCCCAGTTCATTTCTGACAGTAGGTAAAATGTCACTGCTCTGGAATTGTGCTAGGGTTAAGCTAGCAGTGAATTTGACCTTGTATATTCTGTTCTCTTATATTCGAAGTTGAAATTTTGGCTGCTCTCTTCAAAAATAAGCACAGATTAGTAGATAAGAGCTTCTTGCTTATTTACTTTGAAGTATATTTGCAGCTCATTCTTAGGACCAAGTCTCTGGATTGACAGACTGGGGAGGGGGTGGAAGGTAGCCAGGGGGAAAGTTACACCAGGAGGTATTTGGTCGTTATGATCCCAGTAAGAAAGGCACTCAGCCTCTGTAGGGTTATCTATCAAAATGCAATTTATTTCATCTAACACTATAGAGAAAGGGAGTATAATATAAATAATAGTATGGCCCTTAAGGTGCTGGGAACTCCAAGCTCTGCTGCACTGAATGGGCCTCTGAGCCACATGTGGCATGCAGTGCAGACCCCATCTGTAGAAAGGGTTACCCCCGTTTGGGCACTGAAGCTACTGTAGGATTTTCTCACAAGAAAGCAACTCTGTTTGGCATTTCTACTGTCAAACAGAAGGGATGCTCAGATGAGAACTTCTTGCTGCATGTTTTGATAAAGGCAAGAACATACAGGTGGCATAATCACTGGTACCAAGTGGGGGCTGCCTCCAACCCCTTCTGCTGCAGTAGCCTGTGGCCAAGGGATATGTGCAGCACACCACAGGTTAACCTTCAGGTTAACTATTAAGTGAGCCACTAACTCCTCAGTATACAGTGGTCTTCCGGTCACAATCACTTCAGGGTGCTCAGTTTCATTTGGCAAACTCAGGAAATATTTTGTCAAAAAAAAAAAAAAAAAATTAAATTCCATCCAGTCATCTCTCAGCCCTAGTTTTTTTCCTTTGGTTGCTTTGTCTTGGTATGTTGTTCAGTTACATTCCATTCACTTGGTTTCTCTGAGTTTTCCAGGTATGTGGGAAGCGTTTGCCTTGTGGTAATCATACATGTGAACAAGTTTGTCATGCTGGCCCCTGTGGAGACTGTCCTCGTTCGGGGAAAAGGTCCTGTCCATGTGGAAAATCAAGTAAGCTGCTTTTAAAAAATATTTTTTTATTAAAAAAAGATAAATTATAAAAGAGGGAAAAAAGTAATCTAGTCTTTGATAGTCATTAGTTTAAGTTAATTCAGCCTCTATTAAAAGTTCTTACAGTGAACTTTGAGAATTTATATTCACTTTTTTGCTTAAGCCTTTCAAAGCTTTGAGTACCAGGGGTTTTAAATTGTCTGTATGAATAGCTGAGTAATTCTGGAGGAGCTTTTAATAAAATGAGAGAGAGTTGGCATTTTAACTCATAGTACACAGTGCATTTTTTTTCTAAATATTTTGGCTTTTTTTCTAAATGTTTGCTTTTGCTTCTCTCTCTTCATCTAGAGTTTACATTGCCTTGCACAGAAGACGTGCCCACCTGTGGTGATAGTTGTGACAAAGTTCTGGAATGTGGCATCCATAAATGTTCACAGCGCTGTCATCGAGGTCCCTGTGAAATATGCAGGCAGGTTAGTCTTACTGTGGCAGGCTCACATTTTGTTAGGGTTTTTAAACACTTTATGCCTGGAACAGTGTAAGGAAAATGAGTTGTATCTATCACAAAAAAACATGGCTTTCTGTTCGTTAAAAGCAACGTTGTTTTTTCCCCATTCCCCTCCTGGCCCAATTCAATTCAAAATTGTTGAGCATAATGTGTCTGAATTGAATCTTGGATAAAGGTTTATTCGTTTTGGTCCTTTTTAAAATTATGTCCTAAAAGATACTTTATTTTTCCCCCAGCGTTTCTAGCTTCCTTGCTGCTTTGTCTTATTACCCTATTTCTTCACTAGTGAAATGGAAAATGCTGTAACATAATGTTATTTCCTTGTAAGGAGAGCATGGTATCTGACATGAAGGTCAGATAAACCTGTTCACCTACTTGGAATATTATGCGTATTCACAATGGATAAATCTGTTTTACTGTGCAGCAGAGGTACTTTTTTGTATGAATTTATTTTGCATTTACACTTTCCACCTTGCGTTCTGTGCTTGGGTGGCTTCCCTCTTGGTGAGACCAAGGCTACGACGAGGTGCCATCTGAAGCACAGTGTTTGCAATGCTGAGACAAAGTCCCCGAGTATTTATTGCACAGATAAGTTATCTGCTCAGAGTATGTGACATACAGTGCTCTATCACAGCAGGAAATAATATTACTCTCTCATGAACTTTTCTTTACAGGTAGTAGTAGAATATGTTTTCCACTGTGGTGGTGGGTTAAATTTAAAAACACTGTACTTTTTCCCCCTGCCTCACTGCCCAGGAAGTTGAGAAGCAGTGTCGCTGTGGCAAGCACACTAAACGCATGCCGTGTCATAAGCCATACCTGTGTGAAACCAAGTGTACTAAAATCCGTGACTGCCAGAAGCACCAGTGTAGGAGAAAGGTGAGTGTCCAGAGGTGATCTTTCTCAAATGTATTGTTTAGATAACTTTTATCTAGATAGAATATTTTATATTATATATAAATCACATCAATCTGTTTTTCTACCTCATGTTATTGTATAGGAAGAGGAGTTTGCTTCAGTGTCATTCCAATTAGTTTGCAATATACCAGAATTCTCTGAACAGCTGTAAACCGTGACAAGTATGTCACTGACAAAAATTCAGTGGCCTTAAAAACTAGGAGGGGATTGTGACAGCTTCCTAGTTCTGGAAGGCATTTTTGCTTTCTGATACTTGGGTAGTTACTGATGCTTGATGTATTCCAGAGTAGTTAAATCCACTTATTTCCTTCCTTTGTAGGAAGAGCTTGGAATCTCTCATAACTTTCTAAGAGATGTACTCTTGTTTTTGACATTGCAGCATTCCACCCCACCTTCTCAAATGCATTACTGCAAACAGCAGTTGTCTGACAACTGGGAATTAGTGTTTTGTTTCCTGTCTCATTTATAGTCAAAGTTTTATTCTTAAGTATTTTTGAGTATTGTTGTTATTATAGTGAATTTAAAAAGTAATGTGAAAGTTATAAAGTTATGTGAAAAGATGTAGTTATAAAGTTATGTGAAAACAAGTAGATGCAATCTTGACATCTTTAATTTGTGCTAAAAAAAAATCCAGGTTTGTCTTTTTAGTTGCCATTCTCCTTTATACAGTTTAGAAGGAGGATACCTTTCAAGTTAATAGAAAATGGAATTCTGTCCTGACCTGGCATCCACCAGCATGGTGGTGGTCTGATGAGCTCTTATTCTTCTGGTTTACTGCTTTATATAAGAACAGAAAGTAGATAAGGATCAGTTATCTGACCTTTACTACAAAGGTAAAAGTGTTTAAAAACAGTGAGTGGTTAGCAACATTTTTGTGCTGAGGATGTAGTAGTATAAAAGTGGAAGAAATTACAGAGTAATGGGGCAAGCTGTTGGATATCCTGTGTGTAATCTTCTGAAATTATTTTGGATTAAAATATTGTAAGACTTGGAACTTTTTAAATGTTCTTATGGTTTTTGGAAGCTCTCTGCCTTTTTTGTGTGTTGAAATGATGCTTTCAAATACATGTTTTCTTGTTATTTTATAATTTTAGTTTTTTAAAACAACTTTACAGTTGGCCTGCCTTCTATACCTGGCATGAATTTGAGGAAATTTGACTAAATTGCATGGAAATTTTTTAAAGAAGTTTTGAAAAAAAGCAGATAATAGAAAAGGGGAAGCGTATACCAGAAATGTTTTCAGTTATATAAAGGTGTGGGGATTTTTTGGTGGTTGTTTTTTTTTTGTTTGTTTGTTTGTTTTAGTGCTGTTCTGGAAACTGTCCACCTTGTGATCAAGTCTGTGGGCGGACTCTAGGCTGCAGAAATCACAAATGTCCTTCAGGCTGCCACAGAGGTAAGAACAGGGGAAGGATCCCTGTAGTGATGGAATATTGCTTATCTTTGGCAAACTTCGTGCTTGCAGGACTCCGTGTGGTGCTTGATGAATTCCCACCCTTCTTGCATGTGGGCTTTTTGTGGGGGCAGCGTAGTTGAGTGGTTTTTAGCACTGGTTAGAACTGAAGGACTTCCATAATGACAACCTGAGTTTTTACCTGGTAATCTTGTTTAGCGTCGTTCCTCTGAAAATGCTCTGTCCCCTTTCCAGCTGCTTAATTCAAAATCCTTAGCTTGCCTTTTCCCATAATAATTCTGTTCATTGAATATACAAAATGAAGTCCAACTACATACAGAAATGACTGTGCTGGTTGAACGTGGGATACAATGAGTGATATGAGTGGGCTGAAATTAAAAAAGAAAATTAAATATTGAATTTGAGTATATATTGGTACCTAACTGGTAAAAGAGAAAACAAGAGCTTGCTATTGACTGTATGAAAGATAACAAAGTTTACTTGTGCATCCAGTGACCTTGGTTAAAAAGATGCCAAAATGGCCAAAATTACCTGGCGGATTTGTCCTGGCTAATTGCTTTGACATTCACTTGATAGGGGATTAAATTGGAATGACTGAAAAAGTGGCTGCTCTCTCAGCAATTTTCCCTGCAGAAGCTGCTGCCCTGCTGAAACAGCAGCTGAGTAGCCTATGTAATTTTCCTTCTTATTCTGGACTACAAATTGCAACAACTCAGGAAATAGTTCACATCTTGTACAGCAAATTGTGCTTTTGAGGCAGTGATTCTTAAGGGGACAGGACAGGTGAGTGTGGTAGTTGTCCCAGTTAACATGCTATAAAATCTGCCACCACAAACTGGAAGTTTGGTGTGGGTTGTTTGTTTTGTTTGTTTTTCTTGTCACTTGTGCCCATCTCTTCTTCCTCGTCCTTTCTTTTCCCTCTCTTCTACTACTCCAAAATCCTGGAAATAAGGTTTTTGGGCTTTGTTTGTTGTTTTGTTTTGTGGGATGGTTTTTTTGCTTGTTTTGACAGGTAACATGTTTTTTCTGCATTAGTTTGGTTGATAACTAAATTGTAGAGTAAAATTCTGATCATAAAACTAAGGAGCTAATGATCCTTAGTATAAACTTTTACACTGAATAGCTGCTTATATGTCATACTGATTGCATCTTACAGCCTTGCTAAAGTGACAGTGTTAGTTATTACTAACAGCAGTATAAAAATAATAAAGTAATGCATGTAAGAAATCAAAAGTGAACTTTGAGAATGCAAATGTTGCTTCTCAGATCCTGCTAACAAGTCAGAATTGCTTAAAAAGGGCTGCTGATAACAATTTCTAAGCATTGCTTTCTTTAAAGTGTCAGAATTAGTGAGCCAAACTCCCATGTCTAAATTTTCTAAGGAGATGCCTATTCTTACTGTTAGTTAATAATAAAACCTAGCAGTTGGCATTTGATGACATAGTGTGGGAGAACTATAAATTAAAACACAGATATTTTACAAATCTCTTTTAAAAAATATATCAGGTTAGTAGTGTAACTTTATACAGGAGGAGGATATTTTAAAAGAAGCATTAATCACACATAGATTGAACATTTAGTTAATATTGTACAAAATCTGCAGAACTTTATTGTATCAGTTTTTCAGTGTCTCTTTGAATATCGATTAAAGATGACATATCTTCATATGTAAGACTGAAATATAAATAGCAAATATTTAAGTGTTCTGTGATCCAAATTACTGGGCTTTAATAATGCTGACTTATTTTTAAAATGTGAGAGAGGGTTTTTTTTTTCTAAGTTGATGCTAGTTAACAACTCTAGAATAATCATTTTTACCGTTCTTTATCATGAAATTCTCTTTCCCAAGAGAGTTTTCAGCCAAAGCAGAAATAAAAAATGAACAGCCATCTATTACTTAAATCAAACAGAAAAGGACAATGATACCATGTGCATATTCAGAGTTAAGTTAATTACCTTATTTTTTTTATAATGAGTAGCTTATTCAGATTATCGTATTGCTAATATATTTATTTGTAGGTAGTTGTAATCCATGTCCAGAGACTGTGGATGTGAAATGCAATTGTGGAAAAACTGTCATTAAAGTGCCCTGTGGCAGAGAGCGCACCATCCGACCTCCCAGATGCAAACAGCTCTGCAGGTCAGTATAGAAAGTGTCTGTGTTTCAAGTTCTTCACTGGAGTTTAAGGTGTCCTGAAAGAAAATAGGGAAATACAACTTTAAAAGCCTCAAATTATTCCTTTAATAGGGTTACAGATACTACTACTGAGTTTTCTGTATTCTTGCCTAGGCAGATGGGGATTAGCAATAATCCTTCCTCTCAGACATCTGTGATGCTGTGGTTTCGTGGGTAGCTTGCTGCTCTCATGGGAGAGGTTCTCTCCTACCAAAGGCATCCAATTCTGTAGTGCCACTCGCTTCTTCCAGTCATCTCTGGTACAGTTTGAAGTACCTCCGTGAGACAATTTAACTAGAAAACTTGACTAGCAAAAGGATCAATCAAAGGAGAATATTTTCTGCTGATGGTGTAGCATGATTGCTTAGCACGGAGGAGAATTAGGATTGAAATAGCTGTTTGAATATGAAACCCAACTTCTATTTTAGAATTTAGAATTTCTATTTTAGAACTTAGAACCCCTGTATAATTTGACTGTAATGCTAACCACTTCTGAAGGTGAGAAGTAAACTAATTTTTAAAATAACTTGTTCATCTCTATTCCTTGAATTTTGAGCGTAATTGCCCAGTGACTGTAACTTCATCTTTCTTGCTGTCATATTGATTTGTTCTTGGGTTTTTCTTCAGTCGACCACCTACCTGTCACCACTCTACCCAGGAGAAGCACTATTGTCACTTTGGTCAGTGTCCTCCTTGTCGTCAATCCTGCCAGAAAACATTAACGTGTGGTCATTTGTGCCCTGCTTCCTGCCACGATGAAGCCCTTGTGAAGCAGACTGGCTTGGTAAGTAACCAGTGAAAAATGGTGTATTGTTGTGCTCTCAAGAATGAGCAACAGCTGCTTGACCCTAATCTTATGTTGGAGGCTTTTGGAGTTCAGAGTAAGTAATCAGAGGTCCAAATACTACTTAGCTGAGAAACTAAGTGTTTCTAGCTCCTTTGTTGCAACCTAATTAATTTTGAAATATATATAATTGAAGGTACAGTTTTCAGCAGTTACAGTGACTCAAATGACAAGATTTTTGTTGGAGTCTTCTTACATTTGAAATTAAACATTTGTGATACATTACTTTTACCATAAGAGCAAAAAGTATGTTTTTACTCTGATATTTACTGAATCATTAAATTTGCACAACTTAGAAGTGAGAAATTTTTAGGCATCTTTAAACATGACGCATCCACTGCATGGTGATCATTGAACTTGTATGGTAAATGAAATATTTTTACATTTAAATGCTTACATTTTTAAATGCTTAAAATTGTTTTGCTGGGGTTTTTTTTTTTGTTTGTTTGTTTGACCTTGTGCTTGATTTTTAGCAGTAGGGCCACAGGCCTCCATTTTCCTATCCCTAACTATGCTAATGATGAAACTGATTTTTTTGTGTGTAGGAGGTGTTGAGATTTCCATTAGTAAAAAGTTAGTTACTAGAAAGTGGATTTGTTAGAACTGAGATCTCTTTAGATGATATGTTTGTTTATGGTCAAGCTAGTAATTCCATTTATGTTTTGTCTTGCTCTCAGCATCAGTCTGCAGGTCCTTGGGAACAGCCCTCTGAGCCAGCTTTTATTCAAACTGCATTACCATGCCCTCCCTGTCAGGTTCCTATACCAGTGTAAGTATTAGAAAACAAATAAAAATTAAAAAAAAAAACAACTTTGCTATGGAAAGAGGTTTTTTTCTTTATATGCTGTTGCAGAGATGGACATAAAAATAACCATATTTTTATCTTCAGATGCAGCAAGTCATCATAAACACCATTCTCATAAACCTGGGGGCCGTGGTGGTTGTTTAATAGACTTTTTATTTTATAGTATGCTCACTATATGAAAGGACTGATAGTGTTAGTAAAGGTTAGTTGTTACTAAACCATGTTGTGTGCAATGCTGCCTTAAAAGAAAAAGAGGAAAATTGCAAAGACAGCCATTGTAATTTGATAGAAACTCTATGGAAAGTCATACATCACTGAAAACTATTGTGGTTGATTTATGGGATAGGAACTTTCTGCTCAGTGAATTTTTGTTTTGTTTCTCAGTTCTTCAGTTATTCTATGCTAAGGAATGGCAGGTGGATGCCCTTCATCCCATTTGCTCGTTTCCTTTCTATTTTGGATTTGTCCAGAAGGTTCTGCTCCTTGAGTAGTGCTGAATCTACTCTTTCTGTGGTGATGCTGAGAATATCAGAAAACGTATGACAATGACTTTTTTTTTTTTCACTGTTCTTTTTCAATTTCATTGGACTTCTGCTCACATTGTGGAATAAAGACTCAGTTCAACATTTATCTGACAAAGGAATTAGTGGGTTTTTTGGTCTGCTTTTGTGTTGTAGTCTCTTACTGTTTTAAATGCTGCATACTTCACAGGTATTGGTGCCTAATTGCTTTTTTTAAATGTCCCTCCTTAATGAGGGAATATTATGTCCTCATTTTGTGCAGTGAGAAGTAGGCAGAGGAAAATGACCAAAAATATCCACTTAACTGCCTATGTGGGTATGTTTAGAACTTAATTTCTCAACAATTATACTATGATAGATTGTACTTCTGCTCAAAACTGTGACTGCTCAGTACTTCTGATACTCAAAGTTCAAATACAGTCTCCCAAAAGGTAGAAAATATGTAATTATGAACAGTCTGGTTTCAGTGTTTGGGTAGAAACATCCTGTAGAAATGTCTCATGTAGGTATTCAGCAGAGGTTATTGTGTAACATCATGCATTATGTGGGGCACATCTCCTTGTTCCTCTGAATTCCAACCTTAAAAATCACAGAATCATTTAGGTTGGAAAAGACCCTTGGGATCATTGTGTCCAACCATTAACCCTACTCTACAAGTTCAC
>WTSP01014556.1:0-26462 GCA_025331215.1 Actenoides lindsayi | reverse complement strand
TTTTTCTTTTTCTTTTTCTTTTTCTTTTTCTTTTTCTTTTTCTTTTTCTTTTTCTTTTTCTTTTTCTTTTTCTCTTTTTCTTTTTCTTTTTCTTTCTTTCTTTTTCTTTTTCTTTTTCCAAGAAAACATTTTCAAAAGTCATCCTACCAGTAATAAACCAATTGTGAATTCATTTGGACAAGATCCAGTCCATCTAATCGTCAAATATTTCAACAGTGTAACAGTGTTTTCACAGACTAATAACCAAAATTACCTATGCTTTCACCCATGGCTTTTCATGAATCCTATAAAGAAAAACATCTGAAATTTTCTTGCCAGAAAAGATTAATGTGGACTGTGCATTGAATTAATCTTTACCTAATACTTAAACCTCCAACAAGCTCTGGTTCAAGCTCCTGTAGGTGTCTACAGAATGTACATTATAAAACATTTTATGGCATTTCCTCCTCCTCATCCAGAAGTAGATGTGGACAATACAATATTAATAAATTATAAGAAGAATATATTCTGGGAAATTAGTGTTTTGAGTGTTTTCTTGGAGATACTTATTAAACAGATTAATGCAAATACATACACTGTTATGTTCAAATTACAGACCAACATTCATAATTTGATTTTGTTTCTTGGACCTGTGATTTCCATTGAGGTTCTATCCCATGCCCTGTTCTACCTCTCTAATATTATCTAGACTGTTTTCTGGCATTATGACTGATACATGTTTCATGGCAGGCATATGTTCTGGAAAGCAATTGGTTCTTCTATTTAACTTCTCTTTCTCCTTCCTCCTTCTTAAATGACTCCAATGAAAATGAATGTAGTAAGGTACTCCTTATGCTCTTTCTACAAAACTTGAAATTAGTTTTTTTGCCTTCACCACACAGTTTTAAGAGATATAATGTCTTTTTTAATACCATGATGACCAAAAATAGAATATCCTAAGCCTATTACCTTCAGAAAATCATTACCTTCTAATATACATCTCAGAATAATTCCAGATCTTTGACAATGTTATCTTATCTTTATTGTTCAACCTTTTTAAAATATATAGCTACTGGTAGTTTAGTTTTCCTTGAGACATTTTCTCCTCATTAATTTATATTTTTTTATTATTTTAATTCACTTCATTAAAACCCCTCTGTGGTCAATATTGAAGGCTAGCAGCGGATAAAGTCAATTTTGCAAGATATAAACAGAAACTTTGAAATTACAGTGACTGTTGGAGCTCCTTTTGTCTGGTGCAATCTCTGAAGTCACTGATATTATTCTGATGCAAAAGTTTTTTATAGAATACAAGTCAGCTGCAGTAATTACTCTCATAGGCTCTTGATATGGAGAACTGGCTGTTTATTTTGGGAAAGATGTTTGACTGTTTTCTCAGGACTGCTGAATACAATCTATTCTTTTTTCTCTGCTTTGTCTATCTGCCTTTCCAGACTGTTATATTCACGTTACTAACCTAAGTGAACCCCACTAAATTCATTAAGTGAAATGCAAACATTGCATTTACATTTCCAGTCCTTTTCAGTAAACATGTATGATCCTTATTTTGTTTCTATTTTATTTGTTCAACAAGCTGAGCAGAAGAGTGTCTTCAACTCTGAGGAAGTAAAATTTCTGTGTACCATGGTATCTTCCAAAGCATGCTGCCTTCCACAAACAAGTTTCCATTCTAGAGAAAGAATTACAAAACTGCATCACCTGGGCACAAAAATGCTTTTCTTTCTGTAATACTTAATCAGACTTTGAGGTTTAAAATTAAGCAGTGTAATAAACTAATCTCAAATGTAACATTTTCTTAAGCCTTTCTTCCTCTGACAAAATTCTTTCCAGCCAAGATTTTGGACCATTCCTGCAGTCACATTTTGGAACAACTTTCACTATGGCTGCTCCAGCAAATTAAACGTATCCGGAGATATCTTCAAGTAATGAGGCCAACTGGTATAGGACATCTCTTATCTTTTATAACAAACTGTTTCAGCCTCCAAAGCAGGATGTCTGTGTGCAAACTATCTGCTGGAATGGCTCCTGGGCTGCTTCAGCTGCCAAACCATGTCCAGAAGTTGTTCAGGGAAAAAGCTTGTTGGAATGGGCCAAAATCATGCCAGGAAAACTTTTAATGCTTTACTAGCATAAATGATTGTGTTCCAGTGCCAGGGACTCTTCCCAAGCATGCTCAACTTTGCTAGGATAGATGCAGACCATGTAATTTTTTCCTGAGAAGCACATTTCTGCTAACCATCTGAGCCAAAATAGTTCTCATTTAATTTTCTCTCCGTAAGTACTCTTCCTTCAGTGGCCAAGATCATGACCAAAGAGATATAAGAATCACTTATCCAAAAGTGAGTGTCGAGACATGTAAGGAGAAGTGGTATTTCTATTTAGCTATATGGTGCTGTTGCAGAAGGAAGGGAGAGGAAACATCAAGCCACTGTGCAAACATTCATATAAAACCTTTTCCGGGAAACTACAAGAATTCCTGAATTCCCTAAAGTTTTACTAAAAAGTCAACGTCTCTTCTGCAAATTTTTAACCTTTGACCATCATGGATACAAAAAAACTACTGTTCTAAATAGAGCCTTTTTGGTCACCCAACAAAAAAATTCTGTATAGCAAATGTAAAGATAATAGTACAGAAGTCTGGAGTATTCCTAGCACTGAAGCTTCTCCATGTTGATCTAATCAAACCCTATTTACTTCAGGTATTTTTCACCCAGAATCCAAGAAGAAATCTTGTGTGTATCCACCATGCTATGTAAAGGACAGTTACACTTGCACCACTATGTGCAAGAAGTCAATTTTTCCATAGTGGAAATAAAAATATTTCTTCCTGCCACATTCATTTGTATGCCTTAAGTCTTGTCAGATTGGCTTGCTCCCTTCACTAGCATTGCCTCTGCTTTTTCCTTATTATTATTTTCAGCTATATAAAGGCTCTCCATTCTGCAGAGTTTTCTGCAGTATTATCACTGTGGCTTTTAATGTATTCATATTATGCAAGGAGGAAAGAATGACTTTTGCATTTGGACCAGACAGTGATGAAGTTTGTGTTCATTTTCTGTTCCAGTGGGAAATAATTTTATTCTTCTTGTCAGCCCACTGGGACGTCTTTGTGCTCTGAATACATTAGTTTACCTTTCTGTGAGCCAGCAAGTACTCATACAAAAAGTGTGCTCAGATGAACTTTTCTGCTGTGTCAACTTGGGAGCCTCTGACATGACAAAGGACACAAATTCCTTATGGTGCTATAGTGAAGCTGGCATTTTACTGATGGGGGAACTTTGCATATGTGTATCAGAAACAGTAGCAGGTTGCCTGCTCTTATTGACATATTCATATTAGTCACATTAATCCTAATTGTTCTTTCTCTACTTCTCTCAGACCCAAGGGATATGGTCTATCTTGAATGCATCTCCAGAGTTTCTGTTCACTTAATAAAGACAAGTTCCTGCTCAGTACACCAAAGGTACTTTAATTTTGTTCTCTCTTCTGTCCTAAATGAAAGACCTTCAAGTTCTTGTATTTTCATAATTATTTTTAACCTCCTGTATCCCTGAAGGCATCTTCAAACTTTTAGGGGAGTAAATAAAAACTGAAGCCACAGGAGTTCAAATAAGCAGTATTAATAAAAAAAAATAAAATAATTGTATTAGAACCAAAAATCTGGCAATTTGATAACATTTTATCTTTTAAAGTTGGGTTCATCTAGCTTTTAATGTACGTACAATAGATGGCATATACATTGCTTTTATAAGCTACATGTCTCTCTCTCCATGAATAATAGAAGGGTTATAGGTGATTACTGTAACAGGCTGCTAACCTTTTACATGGACACTGAGGTTTGATTTAGATTGGACATTAGGAAAAGGGTCTTCAATATGATGGTAATTGAAAACTGGAACAGGTTGTCCAGGGAGGTGGTGAAGGCCCCATCCCTGGAGACATTCAAAGTCAGGCTTGATGAGGCTCTGAGCAACCTGATCCAGTTGAGGATTTCCCTGCTTACTGTAGAGGGGTTGGACTAGATGACCTTTAGAGGTCCCTTCCAACCCAAGGCATTCTATGATTCTATGTAAGTCCCACTTAATTAATTTGATGGTTCCACTTTCTAATCTGTGACTGTAAAGATCAAGTCTTGATTATATTTATTAAGACTTGTTTTTCCTCCAACTCATTTGTAGGACAAAGTATGAAAACAAGAAAGTGAGGAATGAAATAGTGGAACATATGTTAGAATAAGTTTACCCAAGACTGTGTGGCAGATCAGTAGGAGAAAATAAAATCTCAGTTTCTTGTTTGCTTATTCAGACCCTTGTCCGTAAAAACACAAAGTGATCCTAATAGATAAAGATCTGATTTGTCCCGCCTAAGTCTAGACATAACAGCTGATTTTCTAGGTGTCATCTGCAGTCAAGAAAAAAGAGAGAGAGAGAAAGACCAATTTATTCCATCCATTTTAGACAGCTATCTCAGGATGGGGTAAATCCACGGACCACTTATTTCCCATTATTGACAGTGGAAGAAGATGAGATGACTGACATCAGATGACAGATACATTTTAGATGGCTGCAAGTTTTGGTAGCAGAATGCACCCCAAAATCTCACATTATATACACTATCAGAGGTGACAGCAGCCAACAAGAAGTGCACATTTACCAAGGGATGAAAATTCTTTCTCATAAAAACTTTCAAGTTTTATGTTTGCTTTTGAGCTGACCTCAAGCAAAACACCGAGCATTCCTAATGTTTTCATACACAGGGAATGGTTATTTTCTGGTGGAAAATATGAGCACTTTTATTCAGAAGGGAATATTTGTGTATGAGGTAGAGAATAAATGGATGAGATCTCCATGTTAGGTAGGAAATTCAATTTGACATCTCTGCTCAGCCTGGGTCAGAGCAACATATACCATCACCAATTGCTCTCTGTCAGAGGAGAAACAGTTCATCTTTATGGAAATTTTTTGGTTTAGCTGAAAACTAGTTCTAGAAAACTGCCCTTGCAGAAGAGAAGTCAAAGATAGGCATTAAAAAAGGAGGATCTTTTTCATATTTGCAAGTAGGGTTTGTGAAGCATAGCTGTGGCAATGTAATGTTACAGTACTGCTCCTGATAGATATATTCTGTGAAGCAAAATACACAACAAATTGGAGAGCTTTACTGCCAACCACAAAACTCTCGCTAGCATTAGATTTCCATTTCAAAAGATACACTAAAAAGCCAACATTTGGGAGTAGAATATCTAAGCAATCCCTCTCCTCCCCATATTCACTTGCTTTAATTTTTTAAAAAATATCTTCTGTATCACTTTCAGTAACATGTATTTCTTTTAACAATACATATCCAACAGATTTAACTATAGCACTAAGGGTTTTTTAGGGGCATGAGGACATCCAACGTTGCACATTATGATTGCATAAGCACCGATAGTTGATCTCAGTTCAGTGAAATGCTGTGAAATTATTCCATCTAATCATGTTAATCATGGCAGTGGCAAGGGACCAACCAAAATGGGCCTCTCTCATTTTAGAAAGAGTATGAGTCTAGAATAGCAAGCAGTCCCTGCCTTAAATCACAACTGGCCCTACAATTGCTTTTACAATCATCATGATTGCAAAGAGGGGAAAAAATAAATTGTTCTATCAGAACTGGAATATACAATTACTTCATTTGCCCAAGCTAATTGTTCATACAAATTGGGTGTGCAGCTTAGCATCTGTCACTCAAAATGTGGTCCATGTTCTTGAAGGTATGTTAAAGCTGCTATAAAGTTACTTTCCTAACAATTGTACTTATTTTCAACAATAAGATAAAGAACTGGTAGTGAAAGTGATTTTCATATATTAGAAGGAGAAGGTGGCAGAGGAGACAGAGAGTTACAGGACAACTAAGGAGTAACAGACTATATCATGGAATATCTTTAATGTGAAATTTACAGTAATTCTTTTTCATCAGTTTATCCTATTTCTTCCAGTTTTTCTCAAGTTATTAATTTAATAGTCCAGTTATTAATTTTAATTAGTCCAGTTATTAATTTAATCCCTATATTAAGTATCTCTATTCTTCAACCAAGACTTAGCTGATTTATCTGTCTGTAACTGGGATAATAAACCACATTAATTGGCTACATTCCCACAAACTGTGTTTTATTCCAGCAAGTCAAGACATTCCCCTTACTTTGTATTAGACATCTGGGAGATAGGTTCCTGATGTACTTTTTGTGTACATCCTCTGACATCAAACAAGAAAGCCTTCAATTTAGTGTCATCAGTGAGGATACTACACTGGCTGTAGACAGCATATCACTATCTCCGTCCTGTGGAAGAAGTGCAGGGTTCTGACATAGCTTGTTCAGAAACGAAAAACAACAAACAAAGCACTTCCATACCTGTTTTTACATTCTTTGAGTTGCCTGCTTGGAAATACAACATTGTTAACTCTGTAATTTTCCATGATCCTTATATACTAGTATTCTGTATTGGGGTATATATACAGACATGTACACACATATACATATACACATAAACACGTATTGCGACAGGGAAAGGTTATCTTTACGTACACCTGCAGTAAACCTTCATTTCATATACTGACACTTTGTTGAAGTGATAGATACAAAGTTTTTTATTTATTCTTTAGCACTTCAAAACCATCTCACTTATAGATGTCACCATTTTGTACGTCTGACACTTCTTTTAGAATCCAAGTCTTCCTGAAAGAATTCTAAATAAATAAAGAAATAAATAAAACTTTTGTCTCCAAGGAGACTGTGATTGTACATTGGGAATACACACAAGCAATCTTCAGACACTGGCATTGTGGAATAAATACAGTAGATGCTTTACAGGGGAAAAAGGAAAATAAATAAACCTTTTCTGTTACAATCCACTTGCCTTAAAGAAAGCTTTAATTATTTTAAACCGTATTATCCTTCTAACAACAACAAAAAAAATCCCATGTTGCGCTTTTTTTATCGAATGAATGTTCATTGATTGAATGAACTCCCGTCATTGCCAGTAGTCTGGTATCTGTTTTTCATTAATTGCACCAAGTTGAGAATTTTCAAAACTCTTATGGAATCAAGGGTGCCTTATTTCATCCCATTGATTTCAGAGGGATTCTGATGTTGGATAAGGATTTATAATGCATATGCTCAATACATTCCAGTTTCCATGTGGGTTTAATCATGTCCTAGTTTATGCGAAAGACATAAGACCATAGACAGCCACTCTATAAAAAAACTGAGCGAAAACTGGACCAGAAAGAAAAGATTGTCTTTACCATTGAGATTGTATGAAGGAAGGACACTTGGAATGTCTAGACCTAAATTTTCCTCACAAGGAAAAAGCAGGGCAGGGAAAAGGCATGGAAGAACAATGACCTTTCACCAGTGTGTTTGCAGGACAACTGTGCTCTGCATTCACCATTGGAGCAGGATGCTAAGACACAAGCAGGAATTCTGTTCTTCAATAGGAAATCTGTTTCTTCCAAGCAGCAACTTTTCAGATGGCTTTACAGTTCTTGAATCAATATTAGGCATTAACTGAGGGGTATATTTTGTTGTTTTGTTTTTTTTTTTAAACAGAAAAACGTGACTGAATTTCTCAATATCCCATATTTTAAATTCTGATATATAAATCCTTTTCTGGTTCAAATGGTGAAGTGTGCTAAATACAAAACCTGAATATTCAAAAACTGTTGTAACTTAAGTCACATACCCATGATAGTCTTTTGGTTGTGTAGGATACCTGTGGTTGGACTAAACACAGAGATTAAGTTAATTTCTTTATATTGTGAAAAGCTAAAAATAACTGATGTTTACTGACCAACTTTGGTCAGAAGGATATAATTATTTTAAAATCAAAACAGTAAGAATTTTGATATAAATATATTTCAGCCAGGTAATATTTTCCTTAATTTTAAATAACATCTGTAAAATTTAAAGAGCTTCAGCATTCGCAGACTCATTTCTTATCCACTTGTATGCAAGTATGTTGTTTTTTTAGGCTCATGTGAGACTGTGATCATATGGTTATAGATGATCCCCACAGGGAGCTTAATATCCTTAGTAATTAACCAGTTATCAGCATAATACATCTCACCTCTTCACATACCTCAGATCTGTTAGTACTGTGATTTTCTGTGTCCATAATTTAGTCCAAAGCATTTTTTACAACAGGTCTAAGGACAGAGATGATGTTTTGCATCAGCCCAGAGAAATTTTAGGTTGGAAAAAAATCACTTTACTGCTGTCTGTGGTCCATATAGATAAAATGGCATGTTTGGAGATTGCTACAACCAACCTATCACACTGACATGGGCACTTGGTTTACAGAATCAGAGCAGCCTGTTCTATCCACCCATCTTGAACAAATCCTGTTCTCAAGCAGTGCTTTTCACATGTAACTGTCCATCATACACAGATTTCCATTCTTTTTCTGGGCTTTTGGGACTTACTCAAGTTTTATTCATCCTTTTGAAGACATGCCTAGTGTGATCCAGATTCTGACTACCATAAGCACAAAGTCACTTCAGCAAAAGAAATAGGACATTTTCTCTCTCAATTTTTGAGTAAAAATTATTAATAAAACTTTGAGTCAGATGAGGGTAGTGTTTATGGATGACTGCTGAATACTTAAAAATTAATCAAATTTAAAAAAAAATAAAATAAAAAGAATTGAGGAATCAGCTGTCCCCAATTACTGCAGAAACATTATACTATAGAATATTTCATTAGTTGGTCTTATTCACTACTTGATGTATTTTCCACTCTTTGCTACCATAATCAAAAATCTTTCTGTCCCTCTCTACCCTTCTCCCTACCCATCTGAAAACATGAACAGCTTAACACATTTTTCTTTTTTTCTTCTTTTTTTTTTTTTTATTTTAAATTCCCTAAAGCTTTAAAATGATGCTATATATTCTTCAACAGCCATCTCTACAGAGGAATATGGCAGCTGTTCAACAGCTCGGAGTACCACGCTGCATGACATTTAAGGGGAGAAGGAGCTATACTTGAAATTACCCAGTAGATTTGTATTCAGTGAAGAAAGCTTTTCAAACTGGAAGCTAGCCAGGACAACGAAGCTAATCATCTTCCTTTTGCAAAACATACCATGTGTCCTCTGATAACCATAAGTGATTAGAAATATAATTTTGCCTGTCATGCAAGAAACATTACTCTGTACTATGATGGTCAGCAGCGATACAGAGGGTAGACTGCTGAAAAATGAACTGCAAACAGGCTCAAAGGTTTCCTCCTTCTTCTCAGAAACTACAAAGCTAGCCCAGATGGGCTTTTGCTTGAGATCTGATGAAATTATAGCCCCCGAAAAGTATGGCTCAAAGGTATATAAATGCTGTGAGATTAGAAAGTAAGAAGGAATACTTATTAATCTCCTTTTTTATGCCTGTGTTATTACTGAAGCTGATTAGAATCTGTGAGAGGCTTTAGACTTTCAGAGTGAAGATAAGCCTAAACCTACAGATTCAGAAGAATTAATACATAAATAATAGCTAAATTTTGATAGTGTCTGATGCTTTATAGAAAAAAAAATTCTCTTCTCTGAAGTACATAAACCAGAAAATAAATAAATTTTGAACATTTTTTGTTATGTCTCTCTTTGTCACTTCACTGTGTCAAATAGCAGTTTTACCACATGTAGCAAGAAGTTTGATGTGTTTCTTAAAGAATCCTGATCAATTAGAAGGGAATCTCAACTTTAAGAAGTTTCTTTTCCTCTTGCCCATCCCATTCTTTTGCATTTGATATTCATCATCTTTTTATAATATATCTTTACAGAATATAATCTAAGTTGGTAATGCCTCACCTTGAATACTGTGTGCAGTTCTGGGCCCAACAATTTAACAAGGACATAAAGGTCCTTGACTGTATCCAGAGAAGGGCAACAAAGCTGGTGAAAGGACTGGGAGGAATGGCTGAGGATGTTGGGTTTGTCTGGTTTGGAGAAAAGAAGGCTGAGGGGCAACCTCATTGCTCATTGCTTCCTGAGCAGAAGAAGTGGAGAGGGAGGTGATGACCTCTTGACCCTGGTATCCAGTGATAGGGCACATGGATTCAAAGCAGTACCAGAGGAGGTATAGACTGGACATTAGGAAACATTTCTTTACTGGGTTGGTGGTCAAGAACGTGTTTCCTAGAAAGGTGGTCAATGACTCAAGCCTGTCAGTGTTAAAGAGGAGAATGCCCTTAATAACATGATTTAACTTTTGGGCAGCCCTGGCTTGCTCAGGTAGTTGAACTAGAGGGTCACTTGTAGGCCTCTTCCAACTGAAATAATCTTCTATTCTATTCTATTCTATTCTATTCTATTCTATTCTATTCTATTCTATTCTATTCTATTCTATTCTATTCTATTCCAATCTGCCTCCAACCCCATGCAGGCAGCAGCCCAGCCTCTGCTCTAGATAATCTCCCACACACTGGTTTTTAGACTGCACCGAGATCCTGGGCTTGTGTCCCGTGCCTGCAGCCACAGGACCGGCAGAATCCGACTGCAGCTGTACTCCAAGGGCAGCGCTGCAGTGGAGGGTGTACTACAAACTGGGGTTAAACAGAGCAGATTACTCGTGGAAAACACACTCTACACTCCCTCAGTTTCTGCATGTGTTAGTCCTGAAACAAGCATTTAAATTAAACAAGTTTCTATAGCTGAGTTTCCAATCTCACAGCCACTTCCACTGTTGGCCTCCTTTTTCTTCCCCCCCTTTTTCTTTAGCTCAAGCAGCGGGAGGAGGAGATGCAGACACAGAGAAAAGTGCTAATTAAACAGGGAGTTCCACATTAGGGTACAAATCCTCTGGACCAG
Source organism: Actenoides lindsayi (assembly GCA_025331215.1). NCBI lineage: Eukaryota > Metazoa > Chordata > Aves > Coraciiformes > Alcedinidae > Actenoides > Actenoides lindsayi. The sequence goes on along the minus strand of WTSP01014556.1, from coordinate 15,636 downwards.
CACAAACCCTGCCAATTTCTATATTTATTTATTATTTTTTCAGTACAATTGTAATTTCCAGTGGTGCCTCCAGCACCAGGAGAGAGTTCAGGGGCTGCTCTCGGAGAGGATTAGCGCACTGGAAGCATTATTACTTTCCTTCGCTGTGAATTCAGGAGTGATTCCCTGATGGCTGCACTCTATATAGAAGTGAATCGGTGCTAATTTGTTTTTGAGGATCACACATCCACCAACATGTGAAAGACAATCCTGCCTCTCGATGTATATTTCCAGTCAGTGCTACAGCAAACAACGAAAAATAAGCAAGCAAAGGAAGCCAGATCTCCCTCGCCTGGAAAACCAGAGCTGGAAAAGAGCGGACTTTAAGGTTTTTTTTGATGCTGGTGTGAGTTGTTGCTGCTTCTTTCCGGGACTGGTTTGGGTTTTGACTGTGCTGCCTGTGGTGATGGGCAGCGGGGGCTTGGGCATCCCTCACACGGAAAGCCTCGGGATCGCTGTGCTGGGCGGGATGGCAAAGAGACTGAGCATAACAGGCTCCCTTTACACTAGATTTTTTTTTTCTCCTTTGAAATAATCTTTGAGTTTAACTGCGAGAGAGGAATAAATTGACTAATTGAATCTGTAGCGACAGAGGGGCCGGGCACCTGGCAGGAAAGCAGCCACCCCGCCACCCATCACTCCTCTCTCTTTATTTGTGTGATTCAGAGGGACGTGGTCCGTGGGGAGATAGCAGAGCCGGCTGAAATGGAAGACAAAGCTATTGTTTCAAACAGAGTTATTGATTTTTACATTATTACACTATGAAATTTATGGTCTGGTTTCAAACTGCAATAGGAGTTAATGACCACCATCCAGAAACTTCCAGGTGACCTTGCCCTCGACTTTGGTGGAGGAAGGTGAATAGCTCCAGATACCGGGTCAGCAAATGTAAAATGAACTTGGGACACCCTAAAGGACGTGATTTTGGGGTGCTGCTGGCCCCAGGTCTCTGCCCTGAGCTTTAGCTCACAGCAAACTCCAAGCTGGTTGACAGCAGTAATGAGGGGGTGAAATTGGACCTTCTCAGCTCCAGACAAAAGCCATTTCTTCTCTTAAGAACATTTTGCTCCTCTTGAAGGACCATGATGCCCTCAGACCTCCTGAGCATGGTTCTTCAACCTCAGCTGCCCATCCAGCCCATCCTGTCTGACCAAGAGTTTGCTCCAGTTGGTCACCAGTGGAAAAATGCAAACCAGAGTCTTAGGGATGGCTGAGGAGCACCAGGAGAGGAGGAAACACAGCCTGGAGTAAGAGAAACCCCGTAAGAGGGAACAGCAATGGGCAGTGCCCTCAAAGCAGGCAGCAGCCTGCGAAAGGCATGGCCCATTCCCAGTGCCCTCTAGTTCTCCCATCCCAGTCACTCAAGGAGGATTTGCTTTTTATTGTTGGGGCTACCAAAGTGGGGTCGGGGTGAGGTTTATACCAGTTACCATGCAAGATACTGGCAACACAGAAGGGTTCATGGGGGTTATGGTACTCCCACGTCTAAAGCCTTTTCCTGGCTTTTCTTTAAAAGGTAACTCCTGATGCATCTTTTGACACCAGCCTCTTCCCAAAGCTTTTCTTAGCAATATTCCTTCCAAATTTCCTCGTGTGCTTCTTCCTCTGGGATCAGGATTTCCACTTGCCAGCAATTTCCAGCTGCTGGAGAAGGACTTTTTCTTGTAGTCCCTTCTCCCTGGAACATCCCTGCTGCTGCACCCTGAGCTAAAGTCGTGTGAAGCCAGTAGCCTCCAAGCTCATCTTCTGCCTCATAGGTCATAATTGCCATTAAATCACAGCTTGCCTAACCAAATTATGCAAAACCGAAATTATCTCCAATGATTTTTATGTTGCTGAAATGTTCCAGAACTGCCGGGGTGATGACTGGGGGATTGGGAGCAGCTGTCACTCCATCAGAAACCATAACTCCAAACAGCTGGGATCTGTCAGTTATTTATGACACCATCCGCAAAAAAAAAAAAAAAATTAAAATAAAATAAAATGATGAAGGTAGATGGCTGGTTGCCACTCTCTGGCTGAAAGGCAGCTTGTGCAGAAAGCCAAGCCCCGTGCTGTGTCCCAGCACTGGGAGCTGCAGCCGATGTGACGGGCGGCAAACCCAGCGAGGATGCTCCTGCTGCCGGGTGCTGTAGGACCGCGGGGTAGCACCTAAAGGGCTTTGCAGAGAGGCTCAAAGCAAGCTGCTGCTCGCTGGGGAATCAAGTCTTTGTGACAGGCAGGATGGGCTTCTTTATTTTATCCTCTGTGTTGGGGAAAAAAAAAAAAAGAAAAAGAAAAAGAAAAGAGGGAAAAAACCTCCCGCAGGTACTCAGCGCAGGTCTGACACCGCTTTGTCGAACTGTCCCAGATCTGAAGTCCTGTCCCTGGCTCGTGCCCAGTTGCTGTCGCTGCTCGGGCCTCGCCTTTCATCGTCCTTCACTCGGCACATGACATTGTGAACGTCTGAGGATTGGTTTTCTCCCTAAACAGCAGTTTTTCTCTGTGGTGGCGTGAACGTCCCGGTCCGAGTTAGTTCCCGAGTTTCAAAGTCTGTTTTCCCCCGGGGGTCGTGGCCGTGTCTTTGTGCCCCAGATCACTCGGGGTAGATTTGGAAACCATCATTTGATAGATCCAGAGTGTGAACGGGGCAGGAAAATCTCTCTCTGGAGCTCGTTGACACTGTTGACAGTGGCGGTGTTACACCAAGTGTGAATTTGGCCTCGGAAGAGGGTGAGTGATGAGTAAGCTTCTGCTTTTTTTGATAATCCCAGCTGTGAGCAGAAGCCAGATGCTTTGTCCCCACTTGTAGCTCGCTCTGGTTAAGTATTATTATTTATATTATGTAGTAGCTCTACATAGTGTTTTATGGCAGTAAAGATACATAAATCAGCGACCAGAAGACGAGGGCTTTGCTCTAAAGAGCTTATAAATCTAACAGCTTGAGCAGCACCGGTAATGGACACAGTAAGCAGGCAGTCAAGTTGCATGTAGACATGAGCTAAGATGGGTGTCCCAAAGCAGATGGCGGTTTAGGAGAGATTTGGAAGAGAAGCAACCTGCTCCATCCTCGAGACCAGATCCTGCTGAAGAATTAGGCGGGCTGTGACCCATATAAGCTTGCCCGGGTGGAGAGGTGAAAGCGTCCATCGGAGAAAAGCAGCTTGCAAAGAGGGAAGGGGCAGGAGGTGGTGAGGGCTTGGGGTGGGGCTGCCTTTTGGGGGGCTCTGGAGGTGAATCCCCCCTGGGGCCAAAGCATCAATTCTTGTCCTAAGGGATTTCATAGAATCATAGTACGGTAAAGGTTGGAAGGGACCTCCAGAGATCATCGAGCCCAACCCCCCTGCCAGTGCAGGGTCACCCAGGGCAGGCCACACAGGGACAGATCCAGGGGGGTCTTCAAAGACTCCAGAGAAGGAGACTCCACAACCTCCCTGGGCAGCCTGTTCTAGGCTCTGTCACTCAGTGAAGTTTTTCCTCATGTTGAGATGGAGCTTCCTGTGTTTCACCTTGCTCCCATTGCCTCTTGTCCTATCCCAGGGCACAGCTGAAAAGAGACTGGCATTTCTTCCCTGTGAGCTTGAGACTCCTAATGAAAATAAGTATCATGGCATCTTCCTAAATCAACCGAGGCTCTGCCTTGCTCCAAAATACAGTAAGGAGTTAAAAGCCTTAACATGCAAGAAAACTGCCAGCGCAGGTACACCTGCTGCCTGGCTCCAGCCGTGCCGTGGGGACGGGCTGCCCGCTGAGCAGAGCTGAGGCCAGCGGCCCTGCCGCAGCGGCAGAGAAATGCTCCAAGCCTTCGAACCTTCCCCTCCCGATCCTGGGTATCAAACCAGCCTTTTTTTAAATATATTTCTTCCTGTGCTGGCACCGGCCCGGGAGGAACCTGGTCTGGACTGGAGAGAGCTGTGCTGTGTCTGGCCGAGGATGCTGGCTCCAAGAGTCTGCATTCTTCTGGCCGCTTTCAGCTCCTGCACAAATTGAGGCTTCACGCTAAATGCATTACGCTGTATAACAATTAATCCCGTGCTACATATAGAAAGTCCTTACTCATCAATAATGCATGCGGGAGGAGTGATTTTCACTCTCGGTAATAAGGCTAAGACAATGGAAACAAGCAGGTAATGGAGAACATTTATAATGATGTTAATCTAATAATGAGTCTAACGCTGTTAAAAGTAAGACTGCAAACTGGACGCAGCCAAAGATAAATTATTTCAAGCATTCATTAACTGATGCCTAATTAATGCCCAATTAGAGGCATGTTACATGGGAAATGGTTTGGACAGCCGGACGAATTCATTCCAATCACTGAAGCCTCAGTCAAAAGCAGGAGGCAGCAGAAGGACGCGGCAAGCAGAAGCTGGGGTGACACAGCACATCGGTGGGAGAAAGCCGGGAGATAAACACCCCCTCGCTGGTTCCATCCCTGTTAGCAGGGCTTGGGTTTTATTCACTTCACCAGCAGGTTTCTGTAGGGTTTTTCTGTGCTGCTTTTGAAGATCTCCCTCCCTGGTGAGCACCGACACACGTGCTGGTGACCCTCCATCTGCCTCACAACCTTTACAAGATGAAGTCGAAAGGGCTGCATCAGGAATAACAAGTTCGACAAATTAGGCAGGGTCTGACTCTCTGGGGAGCTGGGGTGGGACCTCCAGGGAAGCTCCCAAGGTGCTTTCCTGCCTGGGAAGCCCAGGGAGACCCAAGTGCTCCCGGCTGTCTTGTCCCAGTGGGGCTGGGCTGCTGGCCATTGTGACACTGGTGTTAGCTGCCTCAGGAACGTCATGGTTCCATGACTACGACTTTTTTTTTTTCCTCAGGGGTTTCATTCCCAGATCTAAACTTTAACCAAGCCCAGGGCATCACAGGAGCAGCTTCTTGCAGCATTAGGCAATTGGCAGGTCTTATGGACATGGAGAGAAAGCATCCTTGATGAGACCATGTACCCTGTACTGTGCACCTACTGGGGAGTCTGTAGATTTCCCCCCTTTCCAAGTCCTGCCCACCTAATTATTATTTCTTCTAAGCCCCATCCTTCTGTTTTCCCGTTCTCCTCACACCCAAGTTGCCGCACGTAGGTAGAAAGACATACCTGCCTTTTTTTCCTACCACCCTACTCTTGGGAAGCCAAGAACCAGTAACGGCCTAGACTATCCCCACCACCATCTATAACCGCGGGAGCCACATCTCCCTCTCCACAGGCACTCCAGCCATTAACTCACAAACACCTGTTAATTAAAGAGATGGACTCAGTTCCCTCTGACCTTTACCTCTGGAGTCATCCCTGGCAGGCAGGGTTAAACACCGCTCTCCCTTTCGGCAGGAGCCTCTACCTTGGCTGTGCTCCAGGGAGACCCAGGCTGCCTTGGTCCATCACCGCGCGTTGCTAACGGCCGCCTGTCATCGCTAGCCCTACATGTGAAATCGCGTATGCTCCCAGATCCCTGCCCAGCTCCACCTCCCGTCAGTAATCCTGTTAGCCTGGCAACTGTCGTGTCATGGAAGAGCGCATAAAACCCTTGTTTGGAAGCCAAATGTAATCTTCCAACCTGCTGCTTATAGCTGGGAGATGGTTTATTGATTCAGACCCTTGTGATTTGGTATTTGCAATAACAGACTCCGCGTGTGGGAGATCGGCACAGCGCTTGTGCCTGGCAGGATTTTACTAATACACGTAAGACCCACAGAAGGCTTCCGCACTTCAATGTCACCGAGGCAAGACGGGGAACGCGAAGCCGTCCCACCTCGGCAAAACACATTCTCAAGTACAAAAAAAAAAAAAAAACCCAGCAGAACGCATCCGCGAAGGCAGCTTTATCTTTACCGTCGTTATCTGGCGCCGGGATAATCCCAATATCCCGAGGGTACTGCCGGTTCCCAGGCTGCCCTTGCCCGGTGAGTTGCGGGGAGGGCTCCCGTTTTGGCAGGGAGCGCTCGGTAGTCGGCACCGGCACGATCCTCCCGCCAGCCCAGCCCCTCTCTCGGCGCAACGACACGACGGCGAAGCCGAACCGGTGCGGCGGTGACTTGGAGAACGTTTCTTTTCCTACACAGCAGTAGGAGTTGTCGCGAATTAAACGCTCCCGACTTAGAGCCCCTTTCTGGCAGCGGTGCAGGAGCGAGACATTCCCTCCTGGTAGCCCGATGCTTCATTTCTGAGAGGCAGAGCCTGGAAGAAGTTCCCCCTTTCTCATTGCAGCCAAGGCTTGGTCCAACGCTTTGACTAGCAATGCTATTTATTTTTTTTTTTGTCTATTAACAGCCCAGTCAGAGATGACTGCCTCTTATGGGTGATTTATGGAGAATCTGAATAGCCCAGTTTATCTAAAAATGTGACAACTTTGCCTTGAAAGGATGGATCCAGATGGACGGGTCACCTGCTGTTAACTAAACGGTAATAGATCTCCCTACCAGGCAAAAGACAACGGTAACCATGGAGTTATATTTCAAACATAATTAATAAGAAAACAGCAATTTTATTTTTTTATTTTTTTTTTTTTTGCCTCCCACTTGTATACAGCTGTAGGTGCTGAAAAGAGGGACTGTGAAAGCCCAAGGGGTCCAGGCTCACGGACTAGCTGGTGATAACAACAAGGAGTAATTAGAGATGAACTGCACTTCCACTCTCGTTTTTCAGATTATTACAAGCTGAGTGCAAGGCGAGGACTCGTGGGCAGGATGGCACCTGCAGCTGCGTGCCGCTCCGCTCTTACTCCTACCCTCTGTAAAGTCCAGAGGCAGAATTCATTAGACGTGAGCAAATTCTGCGTGTAAGAGGAAAAAGCCAAATCTAGGAGGAAAATCTGAATGAGAAATGACACGTCTGGTGCAATGAGTCTGAAAAGCCACTCGGCGCAGAAGGAATAGCCTGAAAGCAAGCCTGGTGTGAGGAGTGGGAGCGAGACGGGAACGGGGCGGTGAGAGTGGCACTGGGAGCTGAGCAGAGGGAGGGGATGATTACTGCCTTGCTCTCCACTTCTTCTCCGCAGCGAGAAAGCCCCGGTCACGAGCCCATCCTGTAGCATTAGAGGATGCAATATGCTTTGCCACAGGACATCCATTTAAAAATATGTCTGAGCAGCCCACTTCCAAACGGAGTTTTCAGCTCAGCCTTTTCCACCGACTGCTGACAACGTGCTTCCCTGTAAACGGCTTGGTTTGCAGGGTGGATGGTGACATCTAACAGCCGTAGTAAAAAGAGACGGTGGGGATGGGCGGGCGCCTTTGGGGGAGCAAACGCGCTGCACGCGTGTAACTTCAGGTGATTCGCTGGGAATTACTAAAGCTCTGTAGTTTTTCCTCTCCGCTACGTAAGCGCGGGCGACTGAAGAGATGCCTTCCGGGAGGGCTGGATGCCTACGAGGGTTTGCATCTCCTCGGTTTGCATCTCCTGCAGGCAAGGGGGTTTTGCTGCCTGCACTGACAGCGTGAATTCTCTCCAAGAAAGTTTCTCCTGCTCCTTTCGGGCCGGGTGCACGAGCGCCCGCCTGGTGCAGGCAGGGTGAGAAGGCAGGGACTACTCCATACATCACGTTCCAACTGCCGTGGGTGATGATGAGCCCGCTCATCGCAGTCGCGTGGGTAATTCATGAGCAGAGAGGAGGGCTGAGTTAATCGGGGGCGTTTCTCACCCGGAATAGTCTCCACCACGGTGGTGATGGGTGGGCGGGGAGGTGCCTGAGTCCCCGCTGACACTTCTTCTCCCCTCTCTCTGCACAGGGGGGTTTGCAGAGCTGCTGCTGGTGCTGCTGGGGCTGAAGGTGCCCGGCGCCCTGGGCTGTCCCACTGATTGCGTGTGCTACCCGTCCCCGATGACCGTCAGCTGCCAGGCTCACAACTTCATCACCATCCCCGAGGGTATCCCCGAGGACAGCGAGAGGATCTTCCTGCAGAACAACCAGATCACCTTGCTGCTGCGGGGCCACTTCAGCCCTTCCATGGTCACCCTCTGGATCTACTCCAACAACATCACCTTCATTGACCCCAACACCTTCGATGGGTTTGTCAACCTGGAAGAGCTGGACCTGGGGGACAACCGCTATTTAAGGGCTTTAGCTGCAGACACTTTCCAAGGGCTGGTGAAACTCCATGCCTTGTATCTGTACAAGTGCGGGCTGAGCTCCCTCCCCAGTGGGATATTCGGTGGCCTCCACAACTTGCAATACCTGTACCTGCAAGACAACCACATCGAGTTCCTTCAGGATGATATTTTTGTTGACTTGGTTAACCTCAGCCATCTTTTTCTCCATGGAAACAAGCTCTGGAGCCTCCATCAGAACACATTTAGGGGACTAATAAACCTGGATCGGCTGCTCATCCATCAAAATCAGCTGCAGTGGATTCACAGGCGGGCTTTTCACGACCTCCGAAGATTGACCACCCTTTTCCTGTTCAATAACAGCCTCTCGGAGCTGCAGGGGGACTGCCTGGCCCACCTGGGAGCCCTGGAGTTTCTCAGGCTGAACGGGAACCCGTGGAGCTGCGATTGCAAAGCCCGTTCGCTCTGGGAATGGCTGCACAGGTTCAGAGGCTCCAGCTCCAGCGTCATCTGCGAGTCCCCCGAGCAGATGCACGGCAAGGACCTCAAGGTGCTAAGAGCAGAAGACTTTAGGAACTGTTCAGGGTCCGAGTCGCTCCATCAGATTAAAACACATACTTTCTCCACAGCAGACAGAGGAGCCTCCAAAACCCACCACCCTCACCACTCCTCCAAGGAGAAGGGGAAGGAGAGAGGGGCCGAGAACAGTTTGCACAGCAGCCAGCCCGCCGGCCCCCCCGGCTCCCGGCCGGGCTACCGCAAACCCGGCAAGAACTGCACCAGCCACAAAAGCCGTAACCGAACCTCTAAGCCGGTATCCTTGGGGCCGCGGAAAAACGGGCAAGAGGTTCCGGACTATGTGCCCGATTATCAGCACAAATTCAGTTTCGGGGTGATGCCGACGCTCCCCCCCAAACGCAAGGGTAAGTGTACCCGGCGGACATCCATCCGCCCCCCCAGTGGGGTCCAGCAGGCAGCCGGCTGCTCGGGGCTCAGGGCCTCGCTCCTGGTTTTTATGGTGGTGTTGGCGGCCGTTATACGCTGAGCCCGCGGCGGCGGACGGAGTGAATCTGTACTGCCACCAATCTACAAAGGACCAGAGTTTCTTTTCTTCTTCTTTTTTTGTATGTGGCTAGCGCCGGCCCGGCGAAGGGAAGAACGCTGTCTCGGCTTCTGACGGTCTCTCCGCGCCCGGCCGGGCTGCCAAGGCGGACTGTGCCGAACGCAGCGGGAGCAGATTAAAAGGCATTATCACACCTCGTCACAAACAGCCTAACCGAGCACCTACAACGACGACGACGACGACAAGCCAACCTTACGAAAAGCAGATAACAGGGGCGGTAGCCAATTTGTCGGTGACAGCCACCAGACAAATGGACTGTACCCGTGCTCTTGTGAATTCCCGTTCATTTGAGAGCGCTCCGAACGACCCCTCCAATTACCGCAAGGAACATAATTGCTGTAAAAACAATCACCGATTAAGCCTACACTGTTTCTCTGAAAGCGAGTGCAAGGACGCTGATACTGATGTGATAAGGACATTGGTTCTCCCACGTTTTAGCCCTTTTGGCTCCAAACCCAGAGGCCAAAGTTGGCTGGGAATCTCTTCGAAGACAATCTCATACCCCTGAATATCTCAGGCATTACAGCAGAACAGGGCTTGCCTGCTGGGCTTGGAGTAGCCAACAACCAAAGGAAAGACTGATTAGAGGTGGAATTAAACAAAACAAAGAAAAAAAAAAAGCAACAAACCCAACACTTAAAGAAATGAGGTACCCACAGGAGGTGCGTTTTTTTGTAACCATGTTCACACACCTGAAAAAAAAACAAAAAAACCAACAAAAAACAACCCCTCAAAATGCACAGGCTCCCTCCTTCCCCTCAGTTATCCATATGTATGTCTCATAATGTTTATAAACTATATGGAAACTATATCTTCAGAACTAAGGATTGTATTGTTGAATTTATAGCAGACCAGTATATGATTTTCTTTTTTTTTTTTCCTCGAGAAAACAAACCGGCAGCAGTGCCTACAGATGCTGAAAGCCATCGGGCAGGCTCAGTACGTGCAGGGGAACCACAGTGGACCAATGTTCTCAGCAATTCAGAGCACTAAACTTGGGGGCGGGGGGGTGGGGGGGTGGTTGTACGTGATACAGCAAAGCCCATATCCAGAGAGCCAAAACTCACCCTTACACCCTAATTTGTAACTGGAGGGAGAGAGAGAGAGAGATTAATTAGTCCAAATAAATAGAGCCATAGAGCTCTGTCTCCAGAGAGCGCTGCGAGGCCCCGCGGAGGAAAGGGGCTTTTTTGGGGGGGCTGGAGGCAGAGAGGGGCTTCCCAGCCGTGTTGGTGACGTGATGACCTTTATAGCTGGACTAAGGTTTTCACTGGGGCAGCAAGGAGCAGTTCCCAGGCTGCAGACAGTCCTGACAGCGTCAGGAGAGGTCTTGTTTCTTAAAAGGAAGAGGTTGTGTCGCAGGAAAAATCAGAGACGAGGGAAAATTACAGCTCGTAGAAGACCGGCAAGAAGCTCAGTGCCCAGGGGTTCTGGTCTGCCCTAGGAGAGAAAAAACCCCTGGTGCAAGAGAGCCGCGCGAAGGGGGTTGTGGTCAGGTGGAGGAGAGGGAGCAGATCTGCTCGTTCCCTTCATCCCGAACTGAACGCCGCGGCCGAGGGACGCGTGTGCCGGGCGGGGGCACGGCCGAGCTGGCGGCATCGGCGACGGCAGCCCACGGTAGCTGGGGGAGGTGCTGCCCACGTTCTGCAGCCGGTGTGAATTCCCTGTCGGCCTGGATACGCGAGACCAAGCAGACCACTGAAGTTAACGAAACAAGGGAAATAAAAGTGATCTTGGACAAGCGAAGGCTGCTGTTCATTTCGTAACAATCTCCCGGCGGCGGCGGCACGTTTCCAGCCCATAGCTCGCGTGTGGGGCTGGAAAGCCCGAAGGGAATGGCTCGTGTTTTCCATCAGACACACCACTAGTTGCAGGAAGAACGGGCCAGCTTGGGAAATCTGCTCTCCCGACCGCTTTGGGAGTGGCGAGAGGGTATTTATGCAGCAGGAGATCCCCTGGAGGTGTCTGGGAATGAAACGGGGAAACTCCCAAGAAAAAAAAAAAAAAAAGAAAAGAAGAAAATTCCCCAAAGCACTTATTTTTAAGAGCGGTTGGGTGCTGGGAGCAGACAGATGGTGTTTTCTGTCCATCTTACAAGTGTCAGGGGCTTGGATGCTTCACTTTTAAATACCCTTCTCGGGGAATAGCAGGAGCAACTCTGGGAGGAGAAAGGAAGAGGTTACTTCATCAAGCCCTCTCCCTTCCATCTCCTAGCCAAACTTTTCTGTCTACAGGGCTCTAAAACTCCACTAAAGGGATGTCCAAGGCAGCCAGAACAAATAATCCGTGATCTGAAATAGCTCCCTCACGTCCTACTCTCTATAACCAATAGCAACTGAATGAGTCTGGCACTGTCCCTTAGAAGTGGAGAATGTTGTTATGTTGGTTATTTCGTTTCATACTCTGGAAATCAAAGCTCTCAGCGGGAAAATGAAGAAGAGAAGCACTTTATTAATTTTTTTTTAGGTCTGTGTGTAACTCCTGTAATATAGGAGTGAAATGTCAGCACAGGAGATGCTAATGTTTTATAAATGATTTGGGTGCAGCAGGCGCGATGGATAGTCTTTGAGATGAATTATATTAGAACAGACTACGCCTGGCTCAAAACCATAATTGTATTTTTAGTATCTTTTCCTTTAACGTGTAGGAAAAAAATAAAGGCAACTCCACGGTGTATTACAAGCCTTGTCAATCAAGCGCTCTAACTCCCAGCAATAAAGGCTACTGCTTAAAAACCAGAAGGGAGACATGATACACTGCTAAGTAGGAGGTGTTGCCTGACATGGTCTATAGGTTTCTGATGTTCCTCCTGCTTTCCCCTTCCTGTCGTCCCTCCCCCTGCCCATCCTTCCTCCACGACCACAGCTCTTTGAGGATAAACTAAATTTTTATGGCATTCTGTGACACTCAGCCTCAGTAACTACCATCCCATCTGCATGGTTCAGCTCTAGCAAGGCCCCTGCTTCACTCTCGTGTGGTTTTCCCCCAATCCCTTCATACAGCATGTCTTCATGCATTTTGAATGTCGCTCTGAGGGCTGGCAGAAATCCCCTCTCCTCTGAAGCAGCACTCCCACAACCTCAACGCACGCGTCTCTCCGGTCGAGCGGACGCAGGTAGGACCAGGACTCGCCCGAGATAGCCTGGCTCAGGCTGGAGAGAAGCTGGAGGAATTTGAGATTTAATTAGAGCCACTCCCAGACACCAAAGCATTGACGGGGAGGTCCCTGGGGTAAAGGTCTGAACCCCCAAGGTGGTGCTCAGCACCGCGGTCACTTCGAGGCAATGCTGGGCAGTGGTTCACGTGCTCCCATTTGGAAAGGCTGGATGGGTGGGGCAAGGCCAACGGGATGAGATTCAACAAAACGTCAAGTCCTGCACTTGGGTCACAACAACCCCCTGCAAAGCTGCAGTCTTGGGGAAGAGTGGCTGGAAAGCTGCCCGGTAGAAAAGGACCTGGTGATATTGGTCAACAATGATGTTGGCCCAGGTGGCCAAGAAGGTCAACAGCATCCTGGCCTGTATCAGAAATACTGTGGCCAGCAGAACTGGGGCAGAGATCGTCCCACTGTACTGGGCACTGGTGAGGGTGCATCTTGAATACTGGGTACAGTTTTGGGCTCCTCACTCCAAGAAGGACATTGAGGGGCTGGAGCGTGTCCAGAGAAGGGGAACAGAGCTGGGGAAGGGGCTGGAGCACAAGTGTGGTGAGGAGCAGGTGGGGGACCCAGGGTTGTTCAGCCTGAAGAAAAGGAGGCTCAGGGGGAGACCTTCTGTATCTCAACAGCTCCCTGACAGGAGGTTGGAGCCAGGTGGGGTCAGGCTCTTCTCCCAAGGAACAAGGGACAGGACAAGAGGAAACAGCCTCAAGTTGCACCAGCAGATGTTTAGGTTGGACAGGAGGAAAAACTTCTTCCCTGCAAGGGCTGTCAAGGCCTGGCCCAGGCTGCCCAGGGCAGTGGTGGAGTCCCCATGATCCCTGGAGGAATTTAAGAGGCAGGTAGACATGGTGCTGAGAGACATTGTTTAGTGGTGGATGTGGCAGTGTTAGGTTTATGGTTGGATTCAATGGTCTTAAAGGTCTTTTCCAACCTAAATGATTCTGTAAACCCCTCCACACTCCACGGCTCTGCCTGGGCTCTCCCAGCTCTGCCACCATCCCCCTTCCCAGCAAGGGGTGGGGAGGGATCAGCTGCGAACTGGTGCCATTCACTCTCAGAAGCTCAACCTTTGGACGTGCATCAATTCCCCTCTCCAGGGTGCGGGCAGACAGGCTGCCTGTTGCCAGCGCGGTTCGATGCTGCCGAGAGCTCCCCCCAGCTCGGCTGCAAGCTCTGAACGCCTCCCTTGGGAAACGTGTCACTTGAGCATTTATTTGCTCATCCGTTTCCCATTCCTTTCGTGTTCTCTGCTCTGCCGCCTGCACCATGCGCTGCTCTGGCAGACGAGATGAGTCCCCGCCGCTGCGGCTGCCTTCCTCTTCCTTACAGCAGTGAGCTTTAATGCTCTAATTTTGGGCCGTTCGTGCAAATCCTTTCCATTAAAAAAAAAAAAAAAAAAAAAAAAAAAGGCCAAAAAACCCAAAAAAACCCCCAGACGGTCCCCTCGGAAACCCACCCCCGGGGGGCAGAACACCGGATCCTTAGGTCTAGCCAATTTTCTCTCCATTGTACCACTTCCCCACAGCTTCATCCCGTAATTGCTAATACGGAGCTTTTCAGACATGCTTTGAAAACGCAAACCATACGACGCTGCATCTCTTTCATCCTCCCAGGCAGGATGAAAACCAAACACCTCTCGGATATCGAGAATAAATTCGTAGTTTATCAGTTTAAACCAAGACCACAAGTCTGCAGTTTCTCCTGGATTCCCCATCGTTTCCCGGAGCGTCGATTCCAAATTATTTCCTTTGTCTCAGAAAGTTGCTCTGCAACACGTGCCCTCCTTCAGAGGGACAGAGCAGGACAAAAGCATCACTTCACATTTCTCATAAGCTAAGTAGCACTTCTTGTGGTCCTTCAAGTCCACCCTTCCCTAAATCTGTGTATGCTTTCCCTGTCTTAGCTTCAACCACTGGGAACACTTCCCAAGATCCTATTTCCCATTGCATGACCAAGAATATTTCCCTTTCCATCGTTTACTATCCCCTCAAGGTTTGGTAGGTTGACATTATTCCTCTGTTCCACCAGCCCCACATTCAGCATCTCCACATCCAGCAGCCCCAGCCTTCACGATTGCTTTGGTGAAACACGAGATCGCTGACACCAGGCGATGCTGATGGGAACGGTGATTACAGGGGTGCTTTTGTACCACTGACCGTGCTGGAGTTTGTGTGTTACAGATGGAAGCAAAAGCCACTATGAAAACAGGTCACCGAGGACTGCGGCAGCGCTCGCACTTTGAAAGGAGTGGTTTTGGGAAGGTGTCACGCTGGCATCGCCAGTGAGCCAAACCACCTCGCTGCCCACATACGAGCAGCCCCAAGAGCAGCACCCTTCTGGAGTCTCCATCCATCTCGCTGTCTCCCAGTACACTCCATCCTCCCCTCTCCTGAAGGAACGGCCTTCAAAGGGGAGAATGACCTTTCAGCTCAGTAACCACCTCAGTCCCTGGTCCCCGCCCCAAAAGCGGCCAATTAGGTGAACAAAAGCGTTACAACGCGAGCCCCTTACTACCCTGCTCGCTGCTGTAAGGACCTGCTCGCTAAAAATCTATATTTTTCCCCACCCTGTGTATGTGGGTGAAATTCTCTCCACGCCCAGCCACTCCACAGCTGCATCTTTATCTCTCCACAGGCTCCTCAGTTCATCCCCACCCTCACCCGCACAGCCCGAGTCCTTTCCAGAGCTGCCCTCCATCCCCTTCCTCCTTTGTGAAAACAGAATCAAAATAACTGTTTAACAAATCAGCCATTACCTTCTCCCATGTCACCAATTCCCCGCTATCATTTCGTAATTGGCCAATTTTCTCTTTTACCTTCTCTCTGCTCTGAATACGTCTCGAGAAGCTCTGATTGTGTGTTAAAATATCCTCCCTAATTCACTGCTCAATATCTCTTTCTGCTCTTCTAATTGCCCTTTTAACTTGCTTCTAATTTTTTTATAAATCTCCTAATCCTCTTCCTGCACAAGTTGTTTACATGCACCGGAGAATGTATATGTATTAGCAGATGTTTCTGGGTAAATAATGCACAAAAGAATATTACTGCTTCACGCAAGCTGCAAATTACTGCCTTCCTCCAAATAAGCCCTGTTTAACCCCTTTATTTAGGGCACACGCCCCTGCTCTCGCTGTACATCTCCAGGCTATCTCACTCTTGCTGCAGAACATTAGCACCACCAGCTTCACCACAGCTCTCTCTCCCTATCTTCTAGATTAAAAAAAAAAAAAAAAAAAAAAGAAAAAAAATTGGAAAAAAAAAAAAGGGAAGGTACAGTTAAGGTCCAACAAAT
>WTSP01014555.1:4520-15793 GCA_025331215.1 Actenoides lindsayi | reverse complement strand
TTCCCCTTTGGGGAGGGAGGGGGGTTAACAGAGAGCGTCTGTTATCGGTCTAAGGGGCTGCCCTGACCCTAAACTGTAACAATCTTGAAGGTCTCTTCCAGCCAGAACTGTTCTATGATTCTATAAAAAGAAAGAGGCACTAGTTCAAATAGGATCATGTTTGGGGAAACAGTAGAAATCTTTGGGGGAATGAAAATTTTGCCATGAAGAGTTTATTTGCTTGCTTAAAGAAAATTTGGATTCAGTATACCAAAAATAAGAACAATTACATTTTCCCTCATCATCACTGTTAAAAGCTATTTAATTTCCTAAACAAATACTGACTAAACCAGAGAAAGGGCAGTTGAAATGCCATCTTTAGATCCAGTCCTGATTCTTTTTTATTAGTTACGTATGTCAAAAAATAACTACATTCTTTGGTTTGATGATTGTGAATAGAAAATTATTCTCATTTAATTGTACCAGTTCCTAATTAGGGTTTTGTAATGTTTGTATTATGGGAACTCCTTTTAAAGTATGTTTCCTGGTATGTTTGTTAATCAGTGTTCCTGTTGCTACTTATACAGACTCGGTCATGAAATTAATTTTCCTAAAAAATTGTTCTAACTGACTTACCTGACTTCCTGCAAGAAAAAAAAACTAAATAACTCAGGATGAAAACCACATGATTTTACGGAACTTTGCTATCTGAAGAGATACAGGCCAAACTGATGCCCAAACACTCACTGACAGTGATGTATGTTCATCTCTTCACTCAGAAAGAATTTTTTTGAAATCTTGGCAACAAATGAGGAATTTAAAGACACGCACGTGTATTTTTATTCTCAGATAACAGACTGTTATTTAGAGCAAGACTTGTGCTGTCTATCTTCTTGTTTTAATTCACATTTTTTTCTCTGTTATGTCAATAAAAATAAGTAAAACTATGTAAAGCAGAAATACAGTAAAAGAACAGACAGAACAAAATTTGGTCTTTTAAAAACAAAAAAAAATCTTCAAAAATTAGTAGTATTTGCCCCATATGAATTATACAGATGCTTATATCCTGAATTTTCCAAATTCTTAACTCTTTTCAGTGGTTTGACATTACTATAGTTCCTGGACTATCTTTGAGGTTGTATTAGGAATATTTTTCCACTTTTAATGAGTAATTATGGTAGTAATATTCCAGAAAGCACATACAGATCAGGCTTTTTGTTCATTTACACTGTATATAATAAACCAAATTCATTGTCAGATGTAGCTATTATAGGCTTCATAGTCCAATACTGACAGGTGTGTTTTTCTCTCAGTGACACTTTCTCTGCAAAAATAGAATAGCTAGTTTAAAACTTAACAAGAAATTAAATCAATGTGAGACTAGTTATGTGTGTATATGTATATCCATATTTGTATGTATAAATATATTTATATAAAAGAAGAGCTGAGAGATGTCTGGAAGTGAAAGACAGTGAGAAAGGCTTTAGTCATATTTTTGTTCTCAGTCTCTGAGCTGTTGGATGAAGTACGTCAATCTAATACAAACAATATTGAATACATTTTCGGTTTTGGAATAAATTCCATTCTCCATCTCTTTTTTTTTTTTTTTTTTTTTTTTTGAGGAAAGATTTAAAAAAAAAAAATAAATCCAGATTTTTGTGTTTCTATTAATAAATTTTTGCAACATACCTGTCTTGACACTGAAGTAAAATTGAGTTAGATACATTAGAGATTTCTGGCCAGTTTCCAAATTTGTGAATTACAGGGAACAGATAGGAGTTAAACTGCAAACTTCTTTGTCCGTGATGATGTGGCAGACTGAAATCCATGAGGGTCATCAAGGTAAATACTCAAGTGAACATTTGTGCCAATATTTAGTCACAAGTGTTTCTCCTGCAAACATTGTTGCAAACAAAAATTTGCTTGTATAAATGTTTGCAGAAATGAATGAAAGAATCCAGCATGTAGTGTCAAACTCTATTCTCATAGAAGAGCTTTGGGGCTTTGAATATCTATAGGTAGTATATAAAAGATAACTCTATTTGCGAAACATTTTTAAAGTGATATTCAATTTCAAGACAGTAACACAGTGTTAATTTAAAAAAGTCTTTCTAGATATGTTACTTGTAGTTCTTCAAGATTTGTGACAGTGAATTTATGTACTCCCCACAACTAATCCAGTGGCTGGGAAGTCAGGAAAGGCACTAAGCAGTGGATCAGATGCTTACTGGTTGGGAACAGATTCCCTGTAGATGAAGACAAGTTCCCTTTTTTGCCAGCTCCTCTGAACAAAGATTGCACATTCTGAAACTTTAGAAAGCATCTAAATCAGTAGCTTTCAGTCTGAGGTCTTACAGGTCTAGAAGTATTTCTAAGTCTGTAAAAGGTGACTAACAAAATCCTTTCTTATTTTGATGATCGTTTGCATTTCCTCTCCACAGGTCCTAACATCCTCTGAGAACATTAGGTAAGATCAGATTATGATTGCTATTTCCAATCAGTAATCATATCCCATCTGTCCTCATTGTGCAGGAAATAATAATTTGCTTGAAAGAACACAAAAAGGAAACTTCAACCACCACTGCTTAGGATGAAATCACAGATAAGTTAACTTTAAAACAAACAAACAGAAAAGCACAGAACTGTGGACTTGAAAAAAGTTGTACACCCAAATATACTATCTTTTTTATTGAAGATATGCAGGCCTAGAAAATTGTACCACATGTCTATTACTTTTGTTCAGATAATTTCTATTTGTTTTGTCCGGGTGTTTTTCATCTTTGTCAAGAATACAAATTCTTAATAATGTTATTATCTGCTAAGAGTTGCTTCTTAAACCAGGTTGCCTTATTTCTGTTAGTCTGTCAGAAACTTTCTTAGCCACAATTCTTCCCACTGTCATGAGTGATCTGCCTTTTCCCAGTGAGGGAAATACAAAGAGTTCTTGAAAGAACTAGAAAAAGAGTTACTGCTTCTTTTCCAGTACAGTGTACCTTGAGAATTATTTTCTTTAAAACAGAAAATAGTAATTTGCATAATGTACATTCTCAGATATTTCACAGTCAGACAAAGGGAGAATGCTTTTGAAAAGTATTTCAGCTGTACAATTTAGACATAAGCATTTTATTTACATAAGATTCAAGGTATTGAAAACATTTTCAAATTGACAAGTGGTTTCGATCAAGGGAAAAAGGGCACTTTTTTCTGTTTAGAATTCAACTGAAAGAATTCAGTTTTTCAGTTGTAAAACAGGATTTTTACTAGTTTATGTCTTGGTGTATTGAGTATCAGCATCTGTGCTTATCTTTAGAAACAATCATCATTGTAGTGTGAAACAACACTCATTACAAAAACTGAAGATACCAGAGGAAAGTCTATCTAGATAAAGAAAGTGGAGTTAAAAAATTGCAGTTCAAAATAATAAAAATTCAGGAGATTTAACAATAGCTATTAAATATTATCAAGGTATGAATTAAATATTACAACAATTGTATGCTTTGGAAATTATTTTCTCAATAAATTATACTTAATTCTTCCATTACTTGTTTGACAAGCATTAAAAACTTTCTTCGTACTGTATTTAAAATCATGAATGTCTAAAGTAAGAAACAGAAATCACAGAAAATACAATTGTGTCAGATATTACACTTAATGTCAGCTCATAGAGGCAAACTGGAATATTAAATCCGTATGTTAAATCCGAATTCTTGTTGAGTAGGGTTTGTAAACTGAAAAGATTATTTTCATGTAATGTTCTTCCAAGTCTAAATAAGGTTTAGTTTTATTAGTAGTAAGCATATTTCATGGATCTACTCACATCTTACTAATTATAGGACCAGATGAAACTTATTACCAATCTAGAAGGAATCTGCCTTTTAAGGATGGCAAGGTGATGTCAAAGTACAGAAAAAAGGATCTTGATTTGCTGACTGTGGTGAAGAAATAATGAACTGGAATTAGAGCACATAACACCCACTAGAGCACCTGGCTCAGGCTTAGCTCTGCAATTTCTAATTTGAGGGATCAGAAGTATTTATGAGTATGAGAAATCTCTTTAGCATGTTAGACAGAGAAAAACACCCCTTTTATTTTCCCTTCTTCTTGTCTTCTATTTAACAAAATAAGACATGTAAAAAATACTTTAAAATATTGCTTAATTTTACATCTCTTATAGTTGTCCTAAACATTCAATTACACAGAATAAGATAGAAATAAAAAGGAATTTTTAATTTTTTTTATATATATTAGCAAGACTCAACAAATGCTTTCCTTGAATGGGGCACAAATCAGCACCGATAAAGAGGATTTGTAAGCAAATTCTGCTGATGTTCTGTTACTTTGTCTCTGTGAAAGGATGATAAATTGCATTGTACATTACAGTAATAAGCATATTCTCAAGTACTATGTGACCTAATTTTTCTAAGTGTTAGTAAAATGGAAGAAATGCAGAACAAAATAGTTAAAGATGCATATCCCTTTATGCTCAGACACCTCTTTAAAAGTATTTTTGACTATCTACCTGTTCAACCCTTATGTTAGCATTCTCTAGAATGGCGATTGGAAAGATATTATTTTCTGTATATCTTCAGACTTTAACAAATAATCAGGTTTTAACTAGAACAAAGTGACACACTTCTCATTGTGGAAACACTGGGTTTGTGACTAAATATGCAGAGATAAAATCAGCGGCTGGGAAATACACATTTAACACAGGAACAGCCTTTACTAAAGGAAAAATAATTTTAAAATAAAAAGAAGTTGAAAAAAAGCTGTTAATATTTGTAAAGCTGTTCTTTTCCACAGCATGATACATATTAAGAAGATTTCTTAAACAGGTCCATATTCATCTGTTGATCCATAGTAATTGAATGCAGATTCTTAGACCAAAATAAGTGAACTATAAGAAAAAGATGTCTACCTATGGTTTGCAATATTTTACACCTAGCAGTAAAGTTCTGTTTTCATCTCATCTAGTAATTCAGAAGTAACTAGAATCTCTAGATTAGGTTTTTCAAAAGCTTTTTAGAATTGTCATCTGAAATTTTGGATAGTGTTTGGTTCAGATTTGTGCAGGGCAAAATTCAAATTCCAAAATTACAAAGTTTCAATAGTTTTTAGTGAAAACAAGAGCTTTGTAGAATTTTTTTACCAATGTCTGAAAACAGGTGAAAAAATAAATCTAAAATGTGTGTAGAAAGTGAAATGTAGCCAAAGCTTAGAAAATCATCACAGAAATTAAAGTTTAAATTCCATTTATTGTGGAAAAGAGTTTTCAGAAGAGTTTTTTTTTTTGTTATATAACTTCAGATAGAAATGCCAAAAACAATGCTCCTGAGTAGATACAATGAATACACGAGAATGCCAGTTCTTAAAAATTTAAGTAACAAACCAGCAATTAGTCTATATTCCTGGTTTCATTACCACATTTATAACTAAATATGAGTATTCAAGTTAAACATTCCCCTAAACTACATTCCCTAAAAAAAAGGATGTATGTAGCTACTATATGTACTATTCCTTCACTTTAATTATTCCATGTTAAAATCCACATAGCCTTGAAGTTAACATTAACAACAACTTATACGTACTTCAATAAGCTTCCTCTGAAGTCTTCTGCATTTAAACTAAGTTGTCCATGCCTGACTGGTCTTTAATCACAGCTTCAGTCCCCAAACTCCCAAGCAATTTTTCTTATATTCTGCTGTACATCTTTCAATCTGTTTTGAATGTACTTTCACTAGTGTTGTGACTTAAACCATATGTAGTGTTTCAGCTAAAAACTTGTCATTGTGTTACTCAGTACTTAAAAAACATCCATTATCCACATTCTACTTTTAAAAGGCACTTTTTTTTTTTTTTTTCCAAGAGATAACTGAAATTTAGGAGCACCATAAAAAGGATACACACCTCTTGTATCAAGTAGAAATTAGGTCTAAGGATCCTCAATGTGGCAACACTGAAATACATTTAATGCTTTTTGTTAAGGAAGTCTTTCTGCAATGTGCAGAGCAATAATATTCCAAGTATTATCCCAACTATTATTTATTGTTTCTTCATGTAATTGTGTTTGACCAAGGATGTGATTTCTCACTATATCTCTTATGAACCTCCATTGCATCGTGGTTTGTATTTCAAACTGAACACTTGGGATTTCAGTTTGACTTCACATCAAACAATATACTTAAAGAGGCTGTCAGTGTGTGCCCAAGGTTTTGTGCCTTCAATACTAATAATTACAAGTTGAACCACACTGAAATATTAAGTAGAAATACTAACATTTAGACCCTGCACATTACAGACCAGTCAACCTCACCTTCATGCTGGGAAAAGTGATGAAGCAGCTTATTCTGGAGATCATATCTCAGCACATGGAAGAAAGGAAAGTTATCAAGAGTAACCACCATGCATTCTCTAAAGGGAAGCATGTCTGACTAATCTGATAGCCTTCTGTGGTGTGAGTGAATGGGTAGATTCAGGGAGAGCAGTGAATGTTGTTTACTTTGACTTTAGCTAAGCTTTTGACATTGTCTCCCATAGCATCTTCATGGGTAAGTGCAGGAAGTGTGGAATAGAAGAGTGGAGGGTTACACAGGTTGAGAACTGGTGAAATAACAGAGCTCAGAGGGTTGTGATCAGTGGCACAGAGTCCATCTGGAGACCTGTAGCTAGTGGTGTTCCTCAGGGATCAGGAATAAGACTGGGTCCAGTCTTATTCAGTGTCTTCATCAGTGACCTGGATGAAGGGACAATGTGTATCCTCAGCAAGTTTGCTGATGTTACTAAACTGGGAGGAGTGGCTGACACAGCATAAGGCAGTGCTGCCATCCAGCAAGATCTGGACAGACTGGAAAGCTGGGCAAAGGCAAACCTTATGAAGTTCAACAAAGATAAGTGTAGAGTCCTACACCTGGGGAGGAATAACTCCATGCATGAGTATAGGTTAGGGATTGACCCACTGGAAAGCGGCTCCATGGAGAAGGACCTTGGAGTCCTGGTGGACAATAAGTTATACATGGGACAACAACGTGCCCCTGTGGTCAGGAAGGCTAATGGTATCCTGGTGTGCATCAACAAGAGTGTGTCCAGCAGGTTGAGGGAGAATGTTTAAGGGACTGGAACATCTGTCTTATGAGGAAAGGCTGAGACACCTGGGTCTGTCTAGCCTGGAGAAGAGAAGATTAAGAGGGGATCTTATTAATGTTTACAAATATGTGAAGGATGGGTGTCAAGTAGAAGGGGCCAGCCTCTTTACAGTGGTGCCCTGTGACAGGACAATAGGTGATGGTCACAAACGGGAACACAGGAAGTTCCACTTCAACATCAGGAAAAACTTTCTTGTGAGGGTGATGGAGCACCGGAACAGTCTTCCCAGGGGGGTTGCGGAGCCTCCTTCTCTAGGGACTTTCAAAACCTGCCTGGACGTGTTCTTGTGTGGTCTGCCCTGTTTGATCCTGCTCTGCTGGGGGTTTTGTCCTGGGTGTTCTCCGGAGGTCCCTTCCGACCCCTACCATTCTGTGATTCTACAATTTAACTTCCTTCTGCTTATAGACCACAACCATTGAAAGACAGGCAGAATGTGTGTTCAGCATATTTGAACTTGCAAAATTTGTCTACTCCTTCATTTGTTTTCTTCTCTTCCACTGTTTAATCAAGTTGGTTTTGGGTTTTTTTAGTTTAGAAATCTAGGAAAATTTCTTTCCGTTTTAAACTCTATGCTCAACTCTTGGCAAAGAAATATTTGAAACACTTTTTTATTTAGAAGTCTGCCTAACCTGATTTTTCAATTTGTTGGTTGAAATTTTTTAAATGTTAATTGAAATAAATAATCACTATAATAGTAATAAGTACTAATGTACTGTACTAGTATCTCAAGATCCCAGATTAACCTTGTTTTAGTCATTAAAAGGATTGATTTAAGCATACACACATCGTTCCAATTTGATGAACACCACACAGAAGTTTCACTAAACCCACCTTTGTCTCAGGTTAAAAGTGCATATATACATATTTTTAAATAAAAATTGACATTTAACAATACTTTTGCAGTTACACTTCCTGTTAGTATTCATTGAGACTAGTATAATCATATATCCATTATATGATGTATTAATTGAGAATACTAATATGAATTCCAATGTTCTTTTAATATTCTTTGTCCATAGAATAATAATGGCAGTGAACACAATATATCAGAGAGTATACTTTAAAATGATTATCTTTTATTATTTGAAAAAGATCTGAAGATACTTGTATATTTCAGAGGAGGGCCATCTGTCCACAAACCTATCTAACATAAGTTTACAGACCATATTGATGCAAATATAAGGAAGAAAGTTGAATGGAGAAAAATAAGACTCAAGGTACATCTTCTTTGACTATTGTCATGCAGATTTCCGAAAGAGAATATGAAGTTATATCAATGAATAGCTCTCCTTTAAGTAAAATATATGCTTAGCCTGAAGGACTTCAACATCAGTGCACTCTGTCTTACCACACATGTCCAGCAGCAGACTATGGTCAATGTATTAGATGTAGCAGTATAGAATTGCTTTTCTTCAGCAGCTCTAAAAGGACATTCCTTATCAGCTCCTTAAGGTGAGAGGCTGAAGCAAATAAAACTGTTTAGAACTCATGCAAGCACAAAGATTGTATCTGAAAAAAACACCTCACAACACAAAAAGCGCTAAATAACTTGTTAAATATTGGCCAGTATTTCCAGAGAAAATAGAGCATTGCAACCCTAGGAATTATTGTAACATGGTATATGTTGATTTTTCTTCAGGTTTTACCTTTCTCACAGTATGTCCATAGGCACACACATGCATATACAAAAAAACACTTGATTTTTATTCAAAATAAAGTGAGAGTACATATGAAGTAATAGCACTGCATCACTAGGTTTTGGTTATCTCTACCAAGATTTTTAATTGAGTAAATTGTAAATCCTGATATCTAACCTTATCACTTCATATATTGAGGGTGTAAAAAAGAAAGAAAAAAAACCCCTTGTTTTTTTCACACCTAATTTGTTATTTCATATACACAGCTTCTAAAAAAATTAATATAATTAGACATCTGATTGATTTTGAAAACATCTTTGATTTCTTTTCCTCTAGCTAAATTAATGAGCAAAGCTTCAGTTAGAAACTTAACCATGAATCTTTAAGAAGAAATCTGCATGCAATTGAATTTAGAGGGATTCATTTCTCCTTGCAATTGAATTCAGAGGAATTAATTTTTCCTCAAAAAGGATAACTATGATCTAATGGATATGTCTGGTTACAGTTAAAAATTATAGTTGTTTCAAAGTGTTAAATTTAATTTTAAAGTCAGTAGAATTTTTTACTAAATAGAGACTGATAAATCAGAGCATGCTTCATCATAGGTGGGTTTATTACAATAATTTGCACTGCTTTTTTCTTTTGTTATTTGGTACAGTCTGAGTTGGACAATATTGCCAACTATAGGTAATATTAGCTCAAGAACTTTCTCTGTAGCCTCAGTATTTGCAGAAATGGAATCAAAGTATTTCAGCAAATAAGATCCTGAAAGAGCTAAAGTTTCAAGGCTTAAATATGTAGGCTTACTACTTCAATATTTTTATTATCAAATGAAATGCATTCCAAGACAGACTGAGAAAGATAGCTTGCCAAATCTAGAAAATTTCCAATGAAAAGATCCACAATTCTTAAGCTCATCTGTATAAATACGTTGAGATCATATGGAGTATCTTTGAGGACAGTGCAAACTTAACTAAAATTGAATAGGAGGTTTACATAAAAGCTAGCATGAAGTGCTGAGTGATACTAGTCTCCAGCAGCCCTGTGGTTGTGGTAGCTACAGAGTTACCAGTTGCACTTCTATTGCATGATAAACTGTCCTGGGTAGTGGCTCTCCCTCTTCCCTTAGACAATGAATTAGCAAGCAGGAAGATTACAGAGTCCTTGAATCGTGCTACTCCACGTTACAAAGATGTGATAGGGCTGTAATATCTGAACTCAAGAGCTGGCAAACTGCACTTGCAATTAAATGGAAATAGTTGTCTAAAGTGTGGAATAGGCTTGTCTTTGAAAGCAGAAAGCCAACATATATCCAATACATTCTCCATGTGTCAGTGTCAAATCCATTAGTATTAAAGTAGCATATGTAATTGGCTGCTAAGAATTTCATCAGTGCAGACAAATTGGATGAATCAATATGTTACTACATTGTCAGTACAAACTGACTATGAGTTTAGGTAATGTCTGACAAAATGATTCCAGATGAGTGTGTAGAGGAAGTTATTGCACTTCCCATTGGAGGAAGCCCCCTGCTTTAATCAGACAATGCCGCAGAAGTTTGTAACTGTTGCTAGTCTGCTGAGGTGGCAAAAAAGTAGTGAAAGCTGGAGGTCAAGGTACATGAAGCACCATTCTTCCTTGGAAATCACAGAGTTAAAGGAAGTTTTAAATACGTCAAATACAGTGAATCAGAAATTCAGCATACTGAGTGTGCACATCCTCACAGATTTTTTGTCCCCAAAGATCTATGAAATACATTGAAGATAATTGTAGTTGTCTGACAAATGTAGTTCAGCAGAGACGTTGCATAAAGGTCAGATATTTTGTTCAGCCACATCATAATGCCCAGTTCAGGCAACTATTATGTATATTTACCATGCCAGGGTTTACAACTGGGTGTGATAGTGGCAAATACTTTGGATATTATATTCCATGCACGTTAATGTTCTTGTTGCACTATTGATGACTATGAACTCAGCACTGCACGCAGCTCAGCAGTTGCTGCTTTGAAAGAACCTCTGTATTTATGTTGCTTGGGAGAACACTGCCTTACCTCTAAAGAGCTATCTGACTGAGCCTATTCTTATCCCTGGTTACTTGCCTATAAGCATATCTTGATACATATTTGAAAACCTGCCCTAGTCTATCAATACAATGACATGATAGGTCAATAGACCGATGCAACACCACAACATGGTGCTACAAAGCAAATTCTTGTTTCAGCCTGTCCTGGTTTGAGTGAAAACAGAACTAATTCTGTTCAGTAATTTTACTTTTCAGCTCAGTTCCTTTAATTAACTGCACTTTCTGAAGGTAGCAGCCTGTTGTCACAGACAGTGTCTACTGCTAGCAGTGATAATACCTTATGTTTAGAGTTACTACCAAAGATTGATATGCAGACCAAGGCCACTGCTGGATCTTGTGTACCACATTAGGAGGTGCAGAAAAGTAAAGGCGGCACCTGCAAGGGGGAGTGGACAGGACAGTGAGGTATTCCATCCCATATACGCCATA
>WTSP01014554.1:0-25178 GCA_025331215.1 Actenoides lindsayi | reverse complement strand
AATATATAATATAATATAATTATATAATAATATAATATAAATAACAGGAAAAGATGGGTCAAAGTTTTTCTTTTTGAGTATACTAACAGATTTCTGGATCCTACCTAGAAAAATTATTACAAAGTATTAAAAAAATAAAAGGTTCTGCAGCAATCAGCAGTAAAAAAACAACTTACGATTTTATACTGCATTTCCCACCTGCCTTTCCTTTCCTCCCTGGCCCCTGAGAAATCACCCTAATTCGTTGCTGTCTTCAACGTTTTTGTTAAAAACTATGTAAATGAAAAATGTTGCACTTTTATATTCGATTTCTGTTTTTCTTTAAAAATAACCAAAAAACAGTGGATATTATTTTGAAGGGGTAAAAGGACTCTGTAAATAGTCAATTCATCACAGTCAGATGATTCTTGTAAATGAAATACTGATACAGCCTTCCTTCAGGAGAGCAGCAAGGTCCTTGTTAGTTGAAGGTTTTATGTGTAGTAGATCTTGGTGAGCTTAATGAAAGACCTGGCCATTAATAGGAAAAGGAAAAGGAAAACAGAAAAATGCCAGCAGCTAGAAAATGGAGGAGAAAATGAGAATGGCAGTTTCTATTGAGAAGCAAACACTGTGTGATCTGAAGCAGTGGGGGAAAGAGAGAAGAAACATCAGGACTTAAGTAGTGTGTGGGTAGGACAGAGGAGAAGAAAAGTAAGGTCAGAAATAGGTTTGAAAGAAGAACAGAAGTAGGGTAGTAGAAGAATGAGTAGTGTTTTTTTTCTCCATCTTCAGTCTTGCTAATTTTTGTATGGTTTATTGTTTCTTTCTTTTTCATAGAGGACTATCTAACATAAATTTGTTGGTTTCCAGTACTGACTGTGTACAAGCTATATTACTTGTATAGCCAAAGAGGTGTTTGACTGTTTATGATTAGTAGCTGATTAGTAGAACCTAAGAAAATTGAATGTTGATCTCAGAGTAGCTTCTCTGTAACAACAGTGTTAACAATACACATATTTTCAGTTTGGAATCTTTATGCCCATCTATTTTATTTTCTACTTACTACCTGACCAATTAATTTGTGTGCTTAGTTTTGTAATAGATCTCTTAGAAGAAGAGCAATTGCATCCTGTCCTGCTTCACATGCTCTTTGTCTTCCATGTGGCTGACTTCCATCCCAATAATGTTTTCTTTTTTTTTCTAAAAATAGAGATTAACTTCCTATTGATAGTTTTATTTGAGATTATGTAGAGTTCAGATGCATGGAATTACAAATCAATTTCATCAGTCAGACATTACAATGCATACTCTTAAGACTGATTTACGTGGTGATTATGTGGTTGAGGGTACAGTCTTTCCAGTAGAAACCTCTTCCTCATCTGCATTTTGTCAGGGTAAGGTATGCCATGTGGACCATGCTTTATAAACTGGGAGATTTTCAGGCTGATTACTTCTGTTTTCCTCATGGGTTGTTCTGCATTGGCTATGTTGTATTTTGCTTGGCTCTGGAATATTTTTTTTTTAAGGTAATGAAATTACTTAGTAGGGTTTGTAACAACTTGAAAACAAATTATACCAATTTTCCTAAATTTCCTAAAAATTAATTTTTTTAACTTTTCCTAACAAAAGCTTCAGTCACCTTGCTATTGTCTGTGCTTGCTTTATTTATTTATTACTTGCAAATGAACCACAAACCTCAATGTAGCAATGGGATATAGTGGAATATTTTCATATCTGGATTGCTTCTGTGATAGAATATGAAGTGTCTTGCATCTACTTAGAAGTTCCTCATCGACGTAGCATGTTCTCAAGTGTGTGGTGGGTTTGACCTAGGGCATGGCTTTAGAGAAGTTAATGGAGAATTAATATCTTTTATTCTGTGAATAGAGCACTGCTGAAATTATAAGCTGTGTGTATCCAATATCTATGAGTATGGCTCATGTGTTCCTACCTGCATGGTCACCTAGAGACAAGGTATGTAGCATACCCTGAAGGTAAAAAAGAAATCCAGGCTCTGTTTAACCCATAAAAAGAAATTGAAATGTTTATGTAGAGGAACCTTCCTGCCACCTTATCCCCAGAATGACTATGTCAGCTTAATTGAAAGGCCTATAGATTTTTTCCTCTACTGTTTTGCAAAAATGACTTGTGTAAAATGTATTTTCAAGAAACCAATAGCAATTATTTTTACTTAAAAAAGAAAACTTTTGATCCTCCAAAATTGAGACAACTAGCAATTGTTTGCTTGAATAGTTTTTATCAGTCTAACTACAGGGAGATTTCTGAAGTTTTATACTCAAACAGAAAATAGTGTACAACTGAAAATAGGTGAACATCTCAACTGCTTTCAGACCTCCTAATGTGAACATTAAATTGCACTTGAAAGTAACTAAGATAGAGAATGTGGAGTCTATGGCTGATACTTTGTGTTCTAGAAATACCTTTGAAGTGCACACTGGTAGGCGTTTGCTTCAGTTTATCGTAGTTCAGTTTTTCTAACTGTATGTTGTTGATTTGAATTGTATTAAAGTTGACACTATTCAGATAGAGGAGGGCCACAAAGATGATCAAAGGGCTGGAGCACCTTTGTGAGGACAGGCTGAAGGAGTTGGGTCTATTCAGCCTGGAGAAGAGAAGATACAGGGAAAACTTATAGCAGCCTGGCAGTACTTGGAGAGACCTTGCAGAAAAGCTGGAGAGGGACTTTTTATCAAGGCATGTAGTGATAGGACAAGAGGCAATGGTTTTAAACTAGAGAAGAGTAGATTTAGATTAGACAGTAGGAAGAAGTTCTTTACTATGAGGGTGGTGAGACACCGGAACAGGTTGCCTAGAGGTTATGGAGGCCTAATCCCTGGAAATGTTTAAGACCAGGCTGGATGAGGCTTTGAGCAACCTGGTCTAGTGGGAGGTGTCTCTGCCCATGGCAGGGGGGTTGGAAGTAGATGATCTTTAAGGTCCCTTCCAACTCAAGCCATTCTATGATGATGTATTTGGCTTGAAACTTAGGTGAAACTGCCACTGAGTTGTGAAGAACTGCAGGTAGAGAATGCTTCTTTAACATGAAGCTATACCAGTCTTTATTTTCAGAATATGTACATTTTAAAAATAAAGAAGCTCAAATGACTCTGTAAATTCCTATGGTAGCTTTAGCAAATATTTTCTTGATTTTTTTTTTCATGCTTTTTATAGACTCACGTACTATACACAGATTTTGGACAGTACAGTGAAATGGAAAATGAACAATTTCTTTATAGATGCTAATCAATTGATGAAGATGGGACACAATAAGACTTTAAGGTCAAGTTTAGCTTCACATTAAACCACACGTTTTTATTTTTCCTTCAGAGAGCTCTAAGCCCTGAAAGATATACTTACATGTGAATGAAAAAACAGTGTCCTGTCTCTGGGAGATTGATAAATGAAGGCAGTATATCTAGAAAACAAAAAGCAGTTGAAGATGAATACGATATTGAAGTATGCTAATCTCTCCAGTGCTTTTGAAAATTCATTCCTACTCCTTCAAGTGAGCTGAGAAAATGCTGAATCGTCATTCTGATTGATTGTGGGATTTCTGCTTATATGATCACTTCTAATCATTGTATAACCCTTCTTTAGTAGAGAAATGAGAGCTCCTGTACAGATGGACTTCGCTAAAGATGAAGTGATAAGGAACATCAGAGGGTTTTGGTTCTAACTTGTTAGTGCATCTTCTGTTTGGGTTCCCTCTAAGTTCAGCTCTTTTATCTGTCATTCAGTTCATTCACAAAAGAGCCCTTATTTTTAAATATTCCTGTTTTGTTTAAGAAGAATGCTGTATAAACTATTGACAGTTGTAATTCCCTTCTAAGAAAATAATCTTTTTAATATATGTGGGTAGGGGGTATTCATTTTTGCTTACTCTCCATTTTAATGCACAGAACTTTCTTTTCTATTTAGTATACTGATGCATCTGTCCCCTTTCCATGTGTTGTATGTCCTTTCATTTCCTGCTTCTTTTTTGTACCAGATCAACTTTCATCCATTTTCCTTTCTCCCTATGCTCAGCAACATAAATATGCATGTTTTTCTTTTAACCCAGCTGAGAGCCACATGCTGTGCACCTGTCTCAGAGGGAATATGCCTCCTGAGTCTGTTCGGAACAAGACAGGTGCGTGAACAGTAACCCATAAATTTATGTAATAAAGGAAGAGAGTTTTACCATAAGGACATTACACAAGATATTCATATAGTAGTATGTTTGCTTGACCTTACTTGTTGTACAAACACATCCTATTTTGCTATACTTCCACAGGAAACTCAAAATGGTGATGTTAAGCTGCTTCTGCTTTTGTTCATCTGCCTTGTCAGCTTGGTACAGACTTCCAACCCCATAGCAGTCTAGGCCTGAGCAGCTTTAAAGAAAACACACCCTATATACTTTGAGCTAGCAGTAACTGATGACTTTTCTCCGTAAGGGTTTTTAAAAATGCAGGGAGTTCAGAAATCCAGCGTAGGTCTTAGTTCATTTCTGTGTACTCTCAAATTTAAGGAGTATACTATGGTTTTCCTTTAACAATGCCAGTACAGTGGTAGATTGAGAACAGCTGTGACAACAAAAAGAAACCAGTTTTATTAGCACCTCGGCCACTATTAATACTTGTTAATTAAATTGTGTGAATTATACTAGTAAAGAATTTTTATATACCATTTTACAGATAGTCGATAATAAAGCAGAACTTGGAAAATAAGCTCCTTATTCATAGTCATAAAAAGTTAGTTGCCAGAGACAGGGTTATAACCTGATCTGTTCACTTTCGATTTATACCTAATTCAAACCTGGACTCTGGACTTTTCTTCCACTGGAAAATTTACTCTCTTAAAATTTTCTAATTTTTTCATTTCAGCTGTTTATCCAGTTACTGAAACTAAACTTTTGTGGCTCCATTATACCACCTGAAAAAAAAATGGTGTAATCTTTTATTTATTATTTTTATCTTAATTTCTTTGAAGTGGGTAACAGAGCAGTGTTCAATGAATTGCTGCAGCTTTGCAGAGAACACTTAAGTATTCTTCTGGTACAGCAAATTCCTGATCAAATGAATGTGGGTTTTATTTAATATATAATTATATAGCTACTCTGGATACTTGAGTTAATTACAGAAAATACATAAATTAAGAAATTGATGAAAATTGTAAATAGTGCAAATATTTCAGAAGCATAAGAAGAAGAAATGACAACTATGTGCTATGGATCATTTGCATAGCCTTAGTGTGTAAGTTAAGTAACAAATCTTTTTCCCAGAGCTGTTGACAAAGTTAGCACTGCACTGTAAGTCCCCCTAAGAACAGGACAGGACCTGATTTTACTCCTAGGCAGAAAAGCACACTTTCTAATGTACAGAAAAATGAAGTTCAGTGAATGGAGGAAAGAGTACAAATCAGAAAGTATGGCTCTTTGCAGCATCAAATTTTTAAAAAACCTTGTAAAATAAGGCAAGATTTTCTCTTAGTGCATATTGCAACAACTGGTGTAATTTAGAGTATCTGTACCAGTTTCACTTGAGCTGAGGATTTAGCCCATTTTGACAGTCTCAGTGACAGAATATAGTATAGATATTTGCTTGACAGAATTTGTACAATTTAGAGTTGGCTTGCTTGATTAATTCTTTGTGCTTGTGCCTGCCCCCTCCGCCTACCATGCTGAGGGCTCTGTCATTTAGCATGACTCCATTATATTCAATTGAGCAGTGGCTGCAGGAGGCCAGACAGCATATGTCCTAGGGCCATACAAGTGCTATTTAGCTGGATGTACTCTGCAAAGCCAGAGGCACTCAAGGGACTACAGAAAGAGTCACATTAGTGACATAATACTGAGTGCCTGCACCATGTTATGTAAATGCTCATAGTGATGAAGTGTATGGTGTTTGTTCTCAGCTGGTTGTACTCTTGTATGTGTATAGTAGTAGGTTGCTGCTGTTTGCAATAAATAATTTGCAGCTAATATTGTTGACAGTGTTCTTGGAGTTTAAAAAGTGCTTGCTGTTGTTCTCTTGCTGTGCTTTTTTACTTTATAGGACAACTTTCTTAACTTTCTGTATGCCACTAGAAAGGAGAATGGAAGGAGTTGTTTGAGGTATAGAGAATTAAGGGATGGGCACACATCCAGGGAATCTCAGAGGGGAAAATGGGCTGTGTGCCATACACTGCACTTGCCACATATGCGCACATCTGATCTAGCACTCACACACTATGCAGATGGTTAGCAATTGCACAGATCAACTCCACAAGGCATGTCCAGATCCCACTTACCCTGGGTGTCTGGAAATCCTGGTCATATGGCCAGTCTGTGATTTCTTTCCTCTTTCTTCTTCTCAATCCTGAAAGTCTGTCTAAGGAAGGAAAAGGAGATGAAAAAGAGGACATGCTGAGTAAGACAGACATACCAGGCTCACGTTAATATTAAACATGTTGAAAATGCTTAGGTTACCATAAAGTAATAAGCTTCAGGACCTCAGCTGAGCTATATAATCTACTGTGTGTATATTTTTACTTTGCTGTTATGGTGTAAAATGTATTCACTCCACTTAAGCTATGTCATAATAACTTACTGTGAATATTGAAATAAAATGTGAATTAGATACAGTTGGAAGAGAGCACATGGCAAACTACTGTAATACTGTTGATGGCTGCTAACTCATTTGCCTGTGGTAGCATGATCAGTTTTGATCAGACGCTTTCTCTCTTAATCTACCAGCTCTTTAAGAATGGTTCTTCTCTAAAATTTGAACCAATTTTTAAAGTTCAATTAATTTAACTTTATAAGTTAGAATATTTTTCTTAACCAATTAAATCGTAATTAACTGTAACTAAAAGTCTAATGTTTCTGAAATCTTCATTAAATCTGAGAAACTTCTTTTTTTTTCACAAGACTCTGGCTAATTTTTTCTGAATAAAAATATAGTTTGTATTCCCAAATCACTTCTGCCTAAACAGTCTACTTGATTGATCAGTCTGCTTACTGCTCAGTCTAACTTTAGGTGGTTTGACTATTTTCTTCTTGGTAGGTAGAATTTTTTTG
Organism: Actenoides lindsayi; assembly: GCA_025331215.1. Classification (NCBI taxonomy): domain Eukaryota; kingdom Metazoa; phylum Chordata; class Aves; order Coraciiformes; family Alcedinidae; genus Actenoides; species Actenoides lindsayi. The sequence goes on along the minus strand of WTSP01014554.1, from coordinate 18,136 downwards.
CTAATATTTTGCATTGAAAATCATGCTGGCTTAAATCAGGACTTGGAACATATGTACATTTGTGTGCAATGCTTTTAAAAATCCAGCTTTTTCCATTATTTCAGGATTTCTGCAGCAGGTGTGGTCTCACTGATACCCATGACAGTCTCCTCTTTTTTGACAGTGCAGTTTTATTCTTTAAGAGTTATACACATGAATTATTTATACACTTCAAAATCTCAGCATATTAGGTACCCAACTCTGATGGACTACCAAAATTCTTAGGCCCTACCTATATAGATGGTTATCTACTTGATTAACTTCAATTTTGTAAAAAGTAAGTCTATTTTTTTTTATCTGCTAAAAGTTTTGGTCTGGTATGTACTAAAATGCAATCAGAGCACCAAGTCTTACAGTGTTGTCAGTCTTTGTTCAATTATCTTTCATACTTTTCAGAAAATGTAAGGGTAACATCCAAGGAACAGAAACCAGTTGGATGCTCTACTACTGCAAATTTACCATTTATTTTGTTGGAATCATATTGCTTTTTTAGTAGTTGGTCTTTGAATGAATTACCTAGAAGTCACCTATAGGTGTCTTAGTAGAATTTCTTATGTTCCTTTCCATGACAGTTTGGAGAATAATGGTAAATAGTGTTTAGATGAGAGAAAAGCAATTATTCTGGGACTTCCTGCTCATAAGGAAAAAATAGTATCAGACTTGGACATCTTTCTTCCATAATATTATATTGCCAATAGAAAATATTAAATGAATAAAGAATTAGTATATGAATATTTAGGGAGTGGGATCTTTCCTACATTGTATTCTGCTTCTATTTAATTCTAGGAGTAAACACAGAGCTCCTTGACACTATCACTACTTACATTTGGGCTTAAATTGTATTTGTGTGTTGCGTAGATCTCACTAAAACAAATTTATTTTCAATGTTTGGAGAAAACAGCTATTTTCTTCCCTCTTCTGGTCCTTGTTTTTGCAAGGTAATCAGTGAAGAATAAATGACCCCATCACAGTGCCGATGGGTTAAAAGAGAGAGTTTAACCAGTAGAATTAATAACACTTTATATAAAGATGATACCTGCTGTAGTTTTCTTCTGTTTTTCAAATGCTGTCATTTCGATCACAGAAACAGTCTGAAAATACTTCTCACTTCACCTAAAAGCTTTTACATTTGGATTGCATGCTGATGTCAGAATCTTCATCCTTACCCCAGAGCACAATGTTCATTATTTCTTCAAAAATACTATCTATTTGCTTCACTTTTGTCTTTTTTACTTCCTTTAAGTTTTGCTTTCACTTTTGTTGCTGAAGGTCTTCTTTTCCTTTAAAGTCAAAGATTTTATCCTTGATTCATTTTGGACAATATGCTTTGCTTTACATATCTAGCACATAATCACAGAATCTATGTTGCCTATGAGTCTTCACTACAGAAATTATTTTTCAGTGCTTTTAATAATGTCATAATTTATAAATTGTTTGAGCAGTATGTTCTTGTGCTAATTCAGTTTTTGTTAGCAAGTTATCATTTGTGATATGCTGAGTACAAACATATCCATTCAGATATATGCTGTATAGCGTGTACATATGTAAAAACTTGGTCAAGTTACAGCAGACCCATGTCTTCTTTTTTCTCACTACGCTGTATGTATATGCATAGTGGGGGATTGCACAGACATGTTTCTTTTATGATTTGGTGGGGTTTTTTATATCACATACATTATTGCTTCTAGCCTGTAATCTAGCAAGTGCATTATAGTTAGAAATGGTTGTACATCTTTCTGAAGCTTACCATGAAGACTTTTGAACTGGAACTTGAACCTTAACTTTGAAAATGTCCTTGTGTTTTAATTTTAAATATGTGATTAGAATCACCAAACAATTTAGGTTGGAAGGGATCTCTGGAGGTTATCTAGTTCCACCCCTTGCACAAAGGTGGCCTAGCTTCAAAGTTGGAGCAACACTCTCAGGGCTTGCATAGCCAAGTTTTTAATATTTTCAAAGCTGGAAATCCCACAACCTTTTTGTGAAATCTTTCCAGGGCTGACAGATCATAAGGAAAACATGATGAAGAATGTTTTCCTTATGGTCAATAGCAATTTGTTGCAACTTGTGACCACTGCCTCTCATGCTATTTTTGCACCTCCGAGAAGAGTCTGGTTCTGTCTTTTACATAAATACCTATAATATTGTTGAAGACAGTAGATGAATCCCCCTCACCTTAGTATTCTCTCCTCCAGGCTGAGCACACACACTTCTCTCACCCTCTGCCTATATGCCATGTGCTCCAGCTCTGTAAGGTGGTGTAAGTCTGTAAGTCTGGATTTGTTCCAGTTTATTAATGTGTTTCTTGCAATGGGGACCCCAAAACTAGACTTCTCCAGATACAGTCTCAGACATCCCAAGTAGAAGGGAATATTCATTTCCATCATTGTGCTGGATATATTCTATCTAGTACAGCCCAGTACGCAGATAACCCTCATTGCCTCAAGGGCATGCTTCTGACTCATGCTCAACTTGCTGTCCACCACGATCCCAAGTCCTTTTTGCCAAACTTCTGTCAGCCCTCAGTCTGTACTGTTGAGGAAAAGAGAGGCGAGGCGAGGCGAGGCGAGGCGAGGCGAGGCGAGGCGAGGCGAGGCGAGGCGAGGCGAGGCGAGGCGAGGCGAGGAGAGGAGAGGAGAGGAGAGGAGAGGAGAGGAGAGGAGAGGAGAGGAGAGGAGAGGAGAGGAGAGAAGGCTTATAGCTGTCTCCCAGGACCTAAAGGGGGCCTACAGGAAAATTGGAGAGGGACCAAGTACATGTAGTGATAGGACAAGGGGTAATGCTTTTAAACTGAAAGAGGGTAGACTTGGATTAGATATAAGGAAGAAATTCTTTACTGTGAGGGTGATGAAATACTGGAACATGTTGCCCAGGGAGATTGTGGATGCCCCCTCCCTGGAGGTGTTCAAAGTTAGTTTGGACAGAGCTTTGAGCAACCTGGTCTAGTGGAAGGTGTCCTTGCCCATGGCAGGGGGCTTGGAGCTATATGATTTTTATGGCCCCTTCTGACCCAAACCATTCTATGATTCTATTCTGTGCCTACTCTTGCCATTTTCAAGCATCGTCAACAGCCTTAATTGGATCAAGAAAATCATGTTATTTCTTCAGTAGGAACCTAACATTTGATTGAAAAAGATCATATGACCATGGATCAGCTTTGTTAGTGGACTATTTTGAACACTTTTACTTTGGTTACTGCTGAGATGTATTACTAATGTGCCATGAAATTTCCTTATCACTTTATTGTCTTATATGCTAAAGATTTGGAACTATATATTGTGTTGATCTTTACATAATAGCCCATTCAGGATCTTATTCAAAGTATTTTGTACGTTCATTTATCGTGACTTAAATTATCTGTTGCACTATATTTATCATCAGGAGGAGGAATAATGTAGTTGGTACATACCTTGGAACTTGGTATTTATTCATATCCATAACGAGTATTGCAAATTTGAAGTCTGATAGAGACATACAACACAGTGATGAGATCTTTCTATATTTCCTTTAGTTTGTAACAAAATTTCGTATGGAAGATGACTGCATGGTAGATAAACATGCATTTTGAACATGTTAACAAGTCACTTATTCTCCTTGAAATTCTATGAAAACAAACACCAGTTGACAGGATCTGCATCCTACTAAGAAGCTCATCCATTCCACATGTACTTGTGACAGGTATTGAATTAATAGTTTCTCCCAAGTGAAGTTGCTGAAGTATGCTTCAGCATTTGACTAGTTAAGCTTCATCTCCTCTAGAAAAAAAGAAATATTTTCTTTTTGTCATAAGGCACAAACAGAAATCAGCAGAGGAGAACATCTCAAATAGCTGAACATACAGTCATCTGCACCTGCTGAGAGTTTAGAGTCTTTAGAATGGACCCAAATTAGTCACAAGAAAGAGACTTCAGCAGCAACAGAAATGAAAAACAGTATGTATTAATCAGAAATACAAGTTATTAAAGAAAATTGCTTAGTAGTCCAGACAGAAGGTGATGTGAGATTGATCACTAAGAGAAAGTAACGTGGGATTGGTATTTGCTCACCCTCCAGAGCCTCATGAATGGGAAATATCAGTCACAACTATTTTTTTTCTCTCTACACAGCAGACTCAAAAGGCTACATACTTTTCTTAGTTATAAATGAAGTTGTTAATCCCTTACCTGCCTTTGAAATGGCAGGTTGCTAAAGAAAAACATGAGCATGTTAGTCATAGGTGCAGAGATGTCAAGAAGCACAGCATTTTCTGAAACCATAAAAAAATAGCTACTTCTAGAATAGTGAGATCCCAGGAAAAACTAAAGGTTGTTATTCAAGGCAATGCCTTTCCCTGGATTAAGTTATACTTCAAAGTCGTACAATGTCTAAGGTTAAGCATCCACCACCAGATGAAAAATTGTTGTAGACTCTGGTTTTACTTCTGTTTCAGACCTAGAAGAAAGCATCTATGGTGTGTATGCATTTGAGCCAGATGTTCATCACAGTCAGCAGACACCTAATCATTACAGATAATGGACCCTAGATTTCACCAAACATCTGGTTTTCCACCTAGAGCTCATCCTAATTTCACTGACTTTATGAGCTACATCACCATGGTCTATAGTGGAATCTTGGGCTCTGACTCACAGGTACAGAACCAAAATATAGACACCTACAAATCTGGAGATGAATCCTGTCCAGTACTGCTGAGTCATAACAATTTTCTCTGCCAGCTAGAGTGAAGAGCAAAGACTTACCTCCATCTGTGTATTTTCGCTTAAGCTTAAAGAGAGGAACAGATTGATAACAAAAGTTTTCTCTTGAAGACAGAGGCATTTAATTATTGTTCCTTGTGAAGCTGAAAGGTAGCTCTAGTTGAGATAAAGGTATGAATGATAAGAGACATAGATTCAGCCTCGTTTATTGGGAAAAATGCAGACAATAAGGGCAAAAGTGCTGAATCAGAGATGGATATCTGAAGTGTATATGAGTACAAATAAGTCCAATTTCTACTTCTTTGTGAAACTGTGCTGCTTGTTGCCCTGTCTGTCCACATTAGAGTGAGTACAAAGTATGGATTAAATATGAATTCCGACTGCAACCCTTTCTAAGTTCTGTTAAATACCACCGAGACTTCAGAAATACAAACCACTTAGGCTACGACTTGTGATGATAAAGTTATAGTGTGGCTATATATTCATACGATTACAGCATATGCTCCCAGATGCCAGAGAAATGTTCATTAATGAGAAAATTAGCATGCAAAGATTAGATCCCTAGATGTTCCTGTAAACTTGGCTGAAAATATGACTCTCTCTTGTGTATTTTGAACCCTTTACTTTAAAAATATATATGTATAAATATATATCGATGTCTAATAGTAAAGCAAAATTGAGACTGTCTTGCTGTTAACGTGAAGTACACCCACTTCAGATGACTTGAGCTTCCTAGTGTTTCCGTATAAGGCCAATTCTTACAGTAATGAAAACACCATAGCTCCATCGATCTCAACAAATCTTTACAACTTTCTTTCAGCTTTGAATGTGGTGCGCATAGATTGTAGTAGGTGACTTGAATCCAGCCATATTTGAACTTTGGAAATTTGGAGATTTGGGTTTGAGGATGTGTGTCTTGTTTCTTGTTTTCTGTTAGGTAGACTCCAATACTAGCAATTCTGATGTGTTGCAATTAATGTTTTTTAAAGTGCAGTTTTTAAAGGTGTGGCTGTGTCAGCTTTTCAGTATTGTAATCATATTTATGCATGTGTTCCAAGAGAGCTTATGTTGTAATTGCAGCTTGTATTTATTTTTTTTTAATGTGGGTTTCTTGTACAAGCCAAGAACTAATATTCTGTATTTCAAGAGTACAGACAGACAAAAAACCCCACAGAATTAATAGTGTCTTTATAGAAACAACATTTCACAAATTTGTTTTGCTCTGGTTTCTAAGAATTAATAGATTTCTAGAAAATAATTATTTTCCAGCAAAACTGCCTATCTTTGATAGGAAATTGTATCCCTGAAAATCTTTTTGATCATCCCTATTTAAAATAAATAACTGATGATGCTTATGTTCCTGCTTAAGTGAAATTTCACATCAGTGCAAAAATCATGCCCTGCTCGAGAAACAAAATAGAGAAGAATAAAGATGAACTAGGAAAGGATAGAGCTTGATAACTTACAACTGAAGAGATGATCTGTCTTTCCTATATAGCCACACACTTGACATGTCCCTGGAAAATAGATCAGATTCCTTCATGATAAAAATTATGCCCAATCTCTGCCTATGGAATTAATGGACAGAGAGTTTTTCCTTATCTGGCAACAATTTTTCCTTTCAACTTGAAAGGAATCCAACAGCTTTAAAATTTCATATATTTTTCTATGTATTTTACTGTATTAAATATTAAACATGAGAAATTTAGACATCAGAAGCCTGTCTCTTTCTCAGCATTGGACAGTCTGGAAGTGCTTACTTCGAAATATATTGAATGGAAGGACTGGAAAGGAATATAAATTGAATGAATGGCTATTATGAAAAGCAGATTTTAATAATGGCCAGCACATATTTCTATTCAGATCTGTCCTCAAAGTACTACAAGTAAATCCCTTACCAAATGAAATCCATTTACTCTGATTTCCCCACAAAACAATCAATATGCCCTTAAGGTTTTATGTGAACATCATGATATAAAGATAAATTGAGTAATCTGTTTTTGTTGGGGTTTTTTTCCTTTTTTTCAAATATCTTTCTAAAAATGCCTGAATATTGACTAAACTGTACTAGGCCGTGCTTAGAGCATTCCTCTAGCTAAAGGAAACTAAATAAAATGGTTAATCCCAAGGCTAAAATAGTGTGCACTGTGTACTGCAGTTTGCAGACTGATTCCTGTTTTAGTGTGGATTTTTTTTTTTTCTAAGCAAAGATTTTTTATGACAGATTACAAAAATAAGGACCAGAAATCAAAACCTTACAACTGTGTTACAAAGTCAGGCTATGCACTCTTTTTCCCACTGAAACTTAAATGTTTTCTCACCCTTGGTATTGTTTCAACAGCAATTAAAAATGTGGCAGATAAAGAATGCTCTGCTATTCTTTTGAGGCAAATGGGATGTCTGTTCCTCAGCGGGATCTCTTCAGGCAGGCTCTATCCAGGTAACATCTACTGTTGCAGAAAAACTGGAATACACTTGAGATCAGGTGAGAACAGAAGCAGTTTATTACTCTGGCTTTAGGAGAGAACACAGAGCAGCAGCAGCTTAGCAGGCTCTGCTGTTACGGACTCTGCTCAAATTGGGCAGTTGTGGAGCTTACATACCTTTAGGCCGTGCAAACTGCTCTCTTCCAAAATTGTCACATAAGCAGGACTATGGTAAATAACAACAGCAATTGGAGCTCTTCAAGTAAGATTAAAGCAACAGTCCTTTTACTATTCACTCCTTTGTTAATGAAATCGTGCTGACTGGCAAAACCATCAGCTGCAAATGTCTCAATTAATGATGGTGATCTGTTAGCTATTTTCCTTCCATCACTAGAATCTTTTATGGTTATGCTCACAAAAAGAATGTTAGTAAACCAGTATCTCTTCAGAGAACTTGTACTGTCCATGACAGACCTCTGAGCACTCTTACTGGATCAGGCCCATGGAGAGTCTGAAGCAGGAGAGTTTAAAGAAGAGATCAGTACTGAGCCAGGGAGATCTAGCCATGTCCGGAAACAAAACTCTAAGTGGCTAAGGGGATTTAAATACAAACAAATACCTAATGAGAGTTGATCTCTGTGTTTGAGAAGCAGTTAGCTGAGGAGTTAATGAATTGCAATTAACTGGTATCTCAATTCCACCAGTCATTCTTTAAACACCTATGTCAGCCCATTTTTGGATTTCGCTTTAGTGACAAACTGACTCCAAAGACAGTGAAGTTAATCTTCCAAGGTCTGGAATGGCTTCCACAATTGCAGAAGCGTATTTTGACAAATGACTGTAGCTTTAGGGGAGACTGCAGAAAGTCAACTTTCTTCTCCAAAGCAGACTGGGATTCCATTTAAGGCAGCCACCACTTACTTCAATCCCAGTCCATGCCTGTCAGATATTCTCTTCCGGCAGGGCTGCTCTGAAGACAGCCTAACAAAATATAGTCTGCATTTCCCTGTATTAGCCAAGCCAGACTGCTATTCTCATTTTCTTCTTTTTCCAGATAATTTTGTCTTAAATTAGTACCTTTGGAAGAAAGTAGTTTTGAAATTCAAGTGATTTCCATGTGTTACATGTGAAAGGCAGAATTTCAAGCACTAATGTAGAAAGAACAATTATTTCTCTGCACTTGAAAGTCAAGAGAATCCACAGCAAAATGCAATTATATCTTCCAAGCCCTAGTTACAGAAGAGCTATTGTAGGGCAAACAGAAGCACATGCTTCTTTCTTTTTTTTTTCAATCAGAAAAGCAATAATAACCTCTTTTGCTAAATGACAAAAAAAAAAAAGTTTTTTTTTATAACCAATACATATAAGGTCAGAAATATCCAGAAGGTTATTACTAACTCACTGATGAAGGTGAAGAGAACAGATCAACCATGTTGTGATAAACTGACTGTTTGGCATAAACCAGAAGAGACAGCTTTGGAGGTACGTGTGTCTTTTGTGTAGGAAAACTCTGAGAAGTGATCTGTGAATGACACCTCTGTATTTTCAGATGAAACATTCTACAAGCAGCTGGCAGAAGTCTCAAATTGCCAGCCCTTGTTCTTGTGGTGGACTTCAACCTACCAGATGACTGCTGGAAATACAACACAGCAAAGAGAAAACTGTCTATGAGGGTTTTGGATTGTGTGGAAGATAACTTCCTGTCACAGCTGGTAAGTGAGCCTACTGGGCGGGTGCCTCGCTAGACTTGCTGTTTACTAACAGAGAAGGACTGGTGGGTGATGTGGTGGTCAGAGGCTGTCTTGGGCTTAGCAACCTTGAATTGATAGAGTTCTTGATTCTTACTTGGGGACCCGAGGCAATGGGCACAAACTGAGACAAAGCATGTTTCATCAGAACATAAGGAAACGCTTTTTTACTGTGAAGGTGACCAAGCACTGACACAGGTTGCCCAGAGAGGTTGTGAAGTCTTTATCCTTGGAGATATTCAAAAGCCACCTGGACACGGTTCTGGGCAACCGGCTCTAGGTGGCCCTGCTTGAGCAGCGGCTTGGACCAGATAACCTCCAGAGGTCCTGTCCAATCTCAACTATTCTGTGATTCTGTGAGGGGAGAGGCAAACAGAAACATTTGCAGTTATAGCTAGTTATATGCAGTTATAGCAGCATAGTGTCTATGGTGGTCTTTTTCATTTTTTCCCCTAAGGGCAGCCTGATGTTCCACTGCAGTATTGCATGACAAAAAAGAAATTAAACACCACCAAGAGCATAAAATGTCTGCTCAAAGACCATCCCAAAAAAAAAAAACAACTATATTGAAGTAATATCATTTTAATTTGGACAACTAAAAGGCTCATCCCACACTGTTGCAATTTTTACTGCACTTCCAAAGAACTCATACACTAAGCTTCTATCATATTATCTTGTGACGATACAAATTTAGAGCAGAACAGACCAGTACACAACAACATTAAAACAAAGACAAATTATTCAGTAAAAAATGGCTAATACAGTCACTGACAGAAATAATTCTATAATTTGAAATGATATGTTGAGGACCAACAGTTTGCTGTTTAATGAGAAAAGGAAAAATGGCTTTATACACCAAAACCTGAGGGGTAGACAGGAAAAAAATCCCATTTATCCATGGTCTTGGATCACTAGTGACAATAGGGGCTTTGTTGCCATGCTTTCAGTGTGATCTCCATCGCATACATGAACAGTTATTTTTTGCATAAATTTGCTTTTTGTGTTTCAGGATAAAATGTTTTATAACCTTTACTGTGGTAGATTATATATATATCATTAATATCTGGATAGGTTCATACTTATCTTCTACATTGTTTTGTTTATATTTATATATAAAAGCTGAAATATGTAAACCTCTAAGCATACCCTGCAATACTTTTCTCTGGTTTATTGCCAACTGGAATATTGGTAACATCCCTGCAAAAATCACTACTAAAGATTTCAGAAATCTGATTTGAAACAATCAATACTGCTTAAACAACACCCTCCCTCCTCCCACTGAACGCAATGGACACAAGAGCAAAACTGAAAAAGATTTCTGCAGGCAGATTGAATGAATTGAGGCATATAAACAAAGGATTGCTAAGAAAAGCCAGCAGGCAACAAATTGCTACTGATTTTCAATTTATCAGCTGAAGAATTGACAAAATTTTTGTAACATTATCTTTGCATGTAACGAATTCTCATATCTATGTAACATAAGTTTTAAAGAGGTGAGAGGTGAAGCATATAAAAGAGACTTGGACTTACTCAAAATGAGGGAACTGGAGAGGTGATAAAATTGAATCAATTCTGTTTTGCAATTGTTGTGGGTATTTTCCAGTTTTTCCTGATGTAACTGTCAATTTGATGAAATAAACACTTATTCATGAAGATTTTATGTCCCATTTTAATCCTGGTATTTCATTTTTGGCTTAACTAGAGCACTACGAGGAGTTTCAAACAGTACTGTCAGATTAGTATCTTAAGAATTGGGATGTGCTACCTCTTGAGTTTAGAGAATTAGGACCTTAACAAAGCTCACCAGCCAGAAGTTAGATGTAACAATGAAGCTGACTACTTTTCTGTTCCTTCAGCTTCAGATGTAGCTGCAGAAGGCCAGGTTTCACTGCTGTAAGTGTAGAATACTCTCATTAACTTTAATCAAGTTATAGCAGGAATGCCAGTCTTGAGCAATGAAAAAAAAAAATCTAGCCATAACAAGGTTTGTTCAGTTTACTGTCTCATTTGAAGATGCCCAACTTTTATCATGCCAACAAACAATGCAATCAGAGATACCTGCCTGTTCTACTGTACGGAGGAACCAGTCTGAGTCACATAAATAAATGTCAGCAAGTATGAAAGTACTCAGTGTATTGCACTATAAATTCTGGCAAAAAAAATTATTTTTAAAAGAGGATTTTCCTGTAATTTGTCATTAGTTTGGCTCTGAAACAAATGCGTTGTTCAAAGATCATGATTCACTGCCAAAATAGCGATTAGATCTACCTAATTAACCCAACAAGATTCACAAATCCTGAAAAAAAGTTGATCTTGCATGTTTGGTTTTTTTAAAGCAAAGCACATACAGCTTCCCAGAGACCCTACCCAGCCTCCCCTGGGCCTCCCCCTACTCAGCCCATGGCTCAGGACCCATTTTAGCCAGCCAGGACCATCAGCCCCTCACCATGGACTTACTTGGAGAGAGAGGCTGGAGCTGCCCCCACCTGCCTCACAGCTGCCATGCTCCCTGGGGATCGCCTGTCACTCCCAGCAATGCACCTGCACCCTGACAGGGTATGAGATGAATGCAGAATTCACCAAATAATGAAATATTGCAATGATGATGCACTCTTTGAAGATAGTAGATGATCTCTAAGACAAACCTTACACCACGGTTAGTGAAATCCTGCCGTTTATTGCCACAGGAGGAAGATACCTTCAGCTACCTCAGAAGGGATTCAAGAAATTCATACACAGCAAGTTTTTAAACAAATACTGATGACATTAGGCAGAATTGTGCCCACTCTCTTCCCTCTTCAATAACCACTCCCTTGGATTGTGGAGTATGATGGAAAAAAGCCACAGAAAATAGCAAGGTTTGTATCATCTCCCTACACAGTATTATGTTTTGCCACTGCCATCTTTATGGTCGAAAGATTTTATCTGAAACATATCATCTGTAATAAAAGCCAAGGAGTAAAAAGAATGAAGAAGAGTATTCTCTTCTTTCAAAAGCTGACCAGAAACAATGTTTGGAGAAGCAAAGGTTGTGACTATAGGTCATGTGTGGGTGTTGTTTGTTTGTTTTAAGGTAGATTTCCGACTCACTAGATCTTGTCATCCAAGAAAGTTCTATTGTACTTTGGAACAACAAAAAACACTTCTTCTCTGATGCACTAGCAAGGCTGCAGGGCAAAATGGGACATAGTTCAATGAAAAAGTCAACTGAAATGTGAGAAATAAGTTCCATGATCTTTTATGGCTAGGAAACCTCTTTCTTGGTGGGAAGAGAGAGGAAAGATGTTTCTTAGTGATAAAAGACTAAACATGGAAGAAAGCAAAAGAAAAATAGATTGAAAAATATCCAGATTCACCAAACTCTCGGACTAATTGGCACTTGCAGACTTCTAGAGCAGTTTTCTGGTATATATATTTCCAAGGAATCCAGTCCAATCAATGGCTTTTTGTGCAGGTGGTAACTGATCATTTGAGATCATGCGAGACTGGGTTTGCTGTGCAAGAATTACACTCCTCTGGAAGGGAGTGTATCAGAGAAGTGCATTTCTTCACTCATATTTGATTCACCTATAGGACATTTAGATCTCTGCTTGAACACAGCATCAATGGAAAAATCTGGTAAAACTCAGGAAATTTATTCACATACACATTTTTAAGGACTTCTGTCAAAACTGGTACAGTAATTGAGAGTTAATCTGTACTCCCTTCTTTTGCAATGTCCAGAGAGTGACGGCCTCTGCATTGTACCAGTTCTGACTGCAACTGAAGTCCTCAGAACTATCAAGCCTCAGCTGTTAACATACACTATTGCTTTTGTCTACAAATCTCATATAATTCATATGTGATGCACCAGCCTTCTCATATGACCTTTACACCAGCCAGTATGTCCTTATCAAAGGTGGTAGAAGCACTAATTCAACCTATCTATAGTCTTCCAATAATGTTTACTACAAATGTTTGTCTTCATATAAAGACAAACCAGAAATTTAGTTGCCAATCCTTTTTAATATAATAATTCACTTGGGGATGCAAGTGGATTCAGTACTTCCTCCTGGAACATGCTTCTAACACTCACATGCAGTAAGAAATGTATTTCTGTCATTCACCTTAATAAAGCATTAAACAATAATGATCAATCATCAAGTACAATGAACTTCTGCATTAAGGGAAACAAAAAGCCCAGATGGACAGGTGGGATGAAGCATTGACCAAACAAAGTGCTCATTCAGGGGCATTGACAGGAGTAAGCGAAAGACAGAAGCAGAGATTATTACCATACTAAAAAGTACAGTCTGGGGAATTACTTGAGACTTCCTGGACTCTTGTATTACATTATTCAAGATTGCTATGTAATACATTTTTATGACTTAACTTTTAAAAAATCCTTGTGAAATTACGTCTTTGTTCCTGAACTCACAAGGCATTAATTGCTGCCATAGAGGATTTCTTATCAAGTTTGGCATGACATCCTTCAATGGACTTTTTCTTTTCTGCAAGCCCTTATTACATTGGGAGTACTAACACTTAAAATGACAGCATTGCTCAGCCTGCCTTTCCAGCCTTGGCAATTGCCAAGTGCCAACAAAGCACAATTTATTAAATTCTCTTCTGAAAGAAAATATATCCTCCCTTCAGAGAATAATTCAGACTTTCTGTATGAAAGCATTTATGCTAACTTTGCTCTAAATAAGGGTATTTACAAAGCCATTTTGTGTTGTCTATAATTCAAGTATCTCCTGTTAAGCCAATTGCTTCCCAAAGTACACCACAAATGTTTATGTTTTAAGAATAAATGCATGGAGAAGAAGGAAAAAATAAATACGAATTTGATTTATTGCTCGTACTGTTTAACTCTGGTTCATTAGTAATTTTCTTGTCATTTGCCTTCTGACTACTAATCTTTCCCTGCAATGATAAACTAGAAAGAGAGAAGTTAAATGACTTACTCCTCAAATGAACAGCAGAATAAAAAAGTTTTCTGAAAAGAAATAGGCTAATTTTGCAATTATGTATCCTTAAAAACAGTACACACATGATCTAAAGAGTCTTCATTAACACTACTTTCATAAATTGTTGATAGAGTATAAATAGATGATGCGTGGCATGCTAAGCACTTTACAGATGTGACTATAATAAATAAACCTTCTTATTAGACCATCAGACAAGCCTTATCTGGATATTTGGCATCAATATGATATGCAATAGGACCCTACCACCACTTATTCATCATTTACTGATGATTTAGCTCTCTTGATTATTTTGATCTTTGAAATTGACATATAAATGTCTGTAGTAAAAAAAATGTGTCCCCTACCCTAATAAGAAAAACATCTATTTGTCTTTCTTTGGGCAATTGGGGGTTTCTTGATTAGTCAGCAACACTTTTAAAGACCTGTGTTTATGAGGCTGGGAATTAAGACATCATCTAAAGAAACAGCGCACAGATGGCAAGCTTGAATAATACCCATGTCCTTTTGTTACTTACACAGGAATCAAGAAAGGTAGTAGAATAAGTATTTTTATATTACCTGCTGTAAAAGCTAATGAATGACTCTAAATTATTTCTAATCTACATAACCTTTTGTTATAGGGGTCTGTTATGATGGAAGACAAGGATAAAAACAAAAATACACCTATAAGAGGATTTATTTTTCCATCTGCATTTCTTCTTCAAGGGAAAAGAGACTGTCAATACTTCAAAAATCTTTCTGTAACTTATTAGGGTAAAATCCTCTACCTTTTTCTTGTCTTTCTACGAAACATGAACAAACTGACATAAAATATACTATCATATATATGCTACACAGAATACTTAGACAATTTCAACAGTCTTTATTGATGGCAAGAATAAAGAAAAAATGTCATATGAAGAATGTCACTAAATGGTAAAAATATAATACCTTGAAATATTCTAAATAAGTGTTATTTTCTTGAGGACAATTCAGAATTATGTTTAAAATGGAAAGCAAAAATCATCCCCCAAAAACCAACCCCCAATAAAGCTGGAATAGCTTTAAACTTAAATGAAACTGAGGACTTAGTTTCACTCCAGATACACGAAGTATACAAAACTGCCATGCATCCACTCATCCAACACATCCTAGAGTTTTGCAGAGGGATAAGGCCAGGATCTTAAAAGGTGTTTTCCAAAATACAAAGCAGAACCTTAATTCTGTCCTTTTTGTGAGGAATCGACATGCTAGTCGAGTGCTACGCCTACAAATATTTCAAAGCACAGATATAAAGGGCTTTTCCAGCCTCTTCTCCTGCAGTGATTCTATTTTGCATATTTTTTACTATTTTTCAGTTTGTGCTTATAAGAGGAGGGATTAGAAGTGGCACTCCTAGATTAGGTATGCCCTTTAGATTAGGTAAGCACTCTAACTGGAAGGTTATCTATTTAATTCCTGCATAGAAAATGAATCATTACTTTTATAAAGTCAAATAATCAATGGAAAAAATACCTTAGAATACCCAACAACCCACTAATATCTGAAATTATATGAGGTGTGAGAACTGAAGATGCAAACACTTAGATGAGAACTGTATAGCAAAGACTAATACTCATCCTCTCTATACTGTAGGCAAGTGCCTCAAAAACTAGATGGTCCGGAGAAGAAGATTTTTCTCTTTTAGTACTTCTGTCTGAAATCCTATTCAGAATTTAAACCTATCCAGTGAAAATGACACACTCTATGAAACCAATGGCACTAAACTGAGTTGATAATTGACAGATACACAGAAGTTAAAATACTCCTGAAAAATATGACGGTAAGCCCCTTCCTTCCAAAAAAACCCACCCTAATCTCCTGGTACATAACAATTTTAAAATACATGTGTAGTTCCTTTCATGGGTCTGATCCACAAGAGTGCTCCGTTATCTGGCCTTCACATCAAAAGCACTGACATACGTGTTTATCAGTTATTACGCCAAAAATTTCTGAATTATCACCAAAGTAATGACATGTATTGCAAACTAAACAAACTTTAAACACTAATCTTAAAAGTCTCATTGATTTTGAAGCACTCTTTTTTCAACTTACCACAGGAAAAATGTTTCCTTGTGTTGCTCTGAACACAAGTATCAAATATTTTTAACCAAGATTTTGCAGGTGAGTTCAATACCTTGTAAATGAGAAACTCACAGTGCTGAAGGTGATTCCACAAGAGATCATAGAACCAGAGAAACATAGAATGGTTGGTTTGGAAGGGACCTTAAAGATCATCTAATTCCAAGCCCCTTGCCATGGGCATGGACACCTCCCACTAGACCATGTTGCTCGAAGCCCCATCCAACTTGGCCTTGAACACTTCCAGGGATGGGGCATCCATAATCTTTCTGGGCAACCTGTTGCAGTGTCTCATCCCCCTCGCTGTAAAGATTTTCCTCCTAATATCTAATCTAAATCTACCCTCTTTCAGTTTAAAACCATTACCCCTTGTCCTATTGCTACACCCTCTGATAAAGGGTCCCTCTCCATCTTTCTTTTAGGCCCCCTTTAGCTCTCTCAGATTGTCTTCACGGGGGAGGTGCTCCATCCCCTTGATCATGTTTGCGGCCCTCCTTTGGACTCGCTTGACCACATGTTTCTTACTCTGGGGGCCCCGGAGCTGAACACAGTACTCCAGGTATGCAAAAGACTGAAGAGGTCAAGTAGTCTCACAAAAATACGTACAGCAGTCTGGGTGAGCACAGTGACCAGAAAATCAGAATCATTTAGGTTGGAAAAGATCTTTAGGATCCCCAAGTCCAACCCTAAACCTAACACTGTCAAGTCCACCAGTAAACCATGCTCAGACCTCATGCAAGAAAAAGAGATGACACAACTGCAGACTGTTCTTTTCTGATCCCCACCCTGTCAGAGAAGCAGGAGGGCATCACTTGTCAGGTCTCTCAACTTGCACACTTCAAAGATGTAAGGTATATGACAGATCACATCTGCGTGACAGTTTAAATATAGGCAAGTTAAAAGCATATCAGGAAGTCTTTTTCACGATTTTTCATCTTTTAGTGGTAATCACCTTTTTAGTGCTTTTTTTCCCACTTTGCCTTTTGTATCAACAAATTACTAATTACTCTCTACTTAGCCACGATTAGTTGCATGTAAAATCAATTATACATTAAAGAATATATTCTAAATCCTTAATAATCTGTACAATTTGAAGAAAAAATGAAAGTTTCTTCTCCCATGGTGTTTTTAACTCCCTTACATGACCAACAATGTATTTGTCCCTTCTTCAGAGCTCTGTGGTTCCATAGCAGCATGACCATGAATTTGTCATAGCTTAGTAAACCCCTAAAACTTGAAAAAAATCTTGGAAATATGCAAGGCCACAAATTACTACTGACATATCATCATCAGTGTCCTGTAAAGAACAAAAAGGTGGAAAGGCTAATTCTTACTGAGAAAGAGGGAGAGAGGATTCCTTCCAGTGTAGTTAAACTATCCACAGTGAAATAGCCTTTTTCATGATGAGATATTTCTCAGCCTTATATCAGTTTAATCGTATAAATCACATTTAATCATGTGAATCAAGCCCAAGTCTCTTCATTGACTAGAAGGGCAGAAAAGATTGGCACTGTAGAAATCCACCACCCTGAAAGACAAGTGGTTTCTACCTGTTTTCTTTGGAGTTTAGACATTCATGTCTCTGTAATGGACTATATAAAACAAACACAGAGTATCTGGCCACTCTGGTACCCTTGATACCTTTGTATCTTGCAAGGAAATAGGCTTGCTAATCTAGCCACAATTGCTAACTAAATCAACAAGTAAACAAGGAAAAAGCAGTAAATTGCTCTAGGTGAACCTGCTTTAGCAGCAGGGGGTGGACTAGATGATCTACAGAGGTCCCTTCCAACCACTACCATTCTGTGATTCTGTGAAAAATAGTCTGCTAACAAAAATGTTTTAAGCGTCTTTCCAGTGTCTTTCCTATTGCTTTGTATCGAGCATAGAGCAGTGCAAGTTATTGAAACTCAACATATACAAAAATTGATCTGAAATGTCACATTCATTTGTTCCCTGCACAGCTGTTCTACTAGCAGGGCAAGTCAATTTGACATAAAAGTTTTATGGCCCATTATACTGTTGATATGCAGACTTCAAGTCATTGGTCATATTAGTTATATACTGCAATTTAGTGACCAACCCATATAATTTTTTTAATGTGTAAATACATATATAAATATATATATATATATTAAAAATGTGCATATATATGAGAT
>WTSP01014553.1:51169-66155 GCA_025331215.1 Actenoides lindsayi | reverse complement strand
TCCCATACTCTTCCTGGGTCCCCCCCCTTCCCCCCCCCCCCCTTCTTCCAAAGGTGGTAGACTCTCCTCTTTCTTCTAAGCCCCAGCAAAAGCTCCCTGTTCAGCCAGGCTGGACATTTCCCCTGCCAGTTTGTCTTATGACACATGAGGACAGCCTGCCTCTGTGCCTTTAAAAGTTCCTTCTTGAAAAGAGTCCAGCCTTCCTGGACCCTTTTGCCCTCTGGGACTGAACCCCAAGGGACTTTCTAAACCAGTGATCTAAACAGGTTGAAGTCTGCCTATTGGAAGTCCACGGTAGTAGCTTTGCTGCCCCTCCTTCTTACTTGGCCAAGAATCAAGAACTCTATCATTTCATGGTCACTAAGTCCAAGATGGATTCTGACCACTACATCACCCACCAATCCTTCTCTGTTTGTAAATACCAAGTCTAACAAGACACCTCCCCTGATGGGCTCACTTACCAGCTGAGCCAGGAAAGTTATCTTCCGCATACTTCAGGAGCTTCCTGGACTGTTTCCTCTCTGCTGTGTTATATTTCCAGCAGATGTCTGGTAAGTTGAGATCCCCACAAAAACAAGGGCTTGCTATTTTGCAGCTTCTGCCAGTTACCTATAGAACATTTCATCAACCTCTTAATCCTGGCTGGGTGGACTATAATAGACTCCCAATAGAATATCCACCTTCTTCAAGGATTGGAGGAGAGCCAGGGGCTGCTTAAGTATTAGGAAGCAACAGGGAAACACCTGTGAATTGCCTCAAGAGAACTAGGCCCAGCTATTCTAAAAAGGGGATGTATCAAAAAGCTGAGCTGAAGTGCCTTTATTCCAATGCATGCAGTATGGGAACCAAACAGGAGGAGCTGGTATTTGCTGCCTAGGTGGAAAAATATGACCTGATAACTTGGTGAGATGAACTGTACTATTTCAGTGCTGTGATAGATAGCTATAAACTATTCAGAGGGGACAGACAAGGAAGGAGAGGTGGGGGAGTTGCCCTCTATGCCAAAAATGCGATTGATTGCATGGAGCCATTTTTGAAGAACAGCAATGTGCAGGTGAAGAGCTTATAAGTGGAAATTAAAGATCAAGCTAACAAATGAAATGGTGGTTGTTTCCTACTACAGGCCACCTGATCAAGAAGAGGAGGTTGATGAAGGGTTCTTTCTTCAGCTGCAGGAAACAGCACACCTACAGGCCCTAATCCTGACAGGGGATTTTAGTCATCCAGACATCTGCTGGAAAAGCAGCACAGCAAAGTGCAAGCAGTCCAGAAAACTTTTGGACTTCATTAAGTACAATTTCCTAGTAGAGATGATGGAGAGCCCAACCATAGAGGCACTGATGAACCTATTGTTCACTAATACAGAAGAACTTATTGGAGAGGTCAAGATTAGAGGTAATCTCAGCTGCAGTCTTCATTCTGTGGTGGAATTCTCAATCTTGAGGGGTATAGGAATGATAAAAAGCAGAGAGAGGGTCCTAAATCTCAAAAAAGGCAAACTTTCAGATGTTTAGGGCACTAGTTCATGGGATCCCTTGGGAAACTTGCCTTGGAGGTAAAGGAGAGAAGGAGAGCTGTGAGATATTTAGAGATAATTTTCTTAGGGCTCAAAAGCTCTCACTCCTAATGAGCAAGAAGTTGGTCAGGGAGGCAGGAAGCCAGCTTGGCTGAATCAAGACCCTTTAGCCAAACTAAAACACAAAACCAAAATGCATAAGCATTGGAGACAGGAATATACATCCTGGAGGGATTATTTGGATATTGCCCAAGAGTGCAGGGTAGGGTCAGGAAAGCCAAGGCACAGCTGGAGCTGAACTTGGCTAAGGATCTGAAAAATAACAAGAAGGGTTTCTTCAGGTACATGGGACAACAGAGGAAGATGAAAGAAACTGTACCCATCCTGATGAGCAAAATGGGAGACCTGGCTACAACCAACATGGAGAAGGCTGAGGTATGCAACAACTTTTTTGGCTAGATTGTCACTGGCAAGTGTTCCAGCCACATCACAAAATCTGAAGGCAGGGACCGGGAGAATGAAGTACATTTGTTTCAGAAAAGCATGATGGTGTCATTTCTCTGAATCATAACAAGGGAAAGGATTTAGGTTTGGAAGCACTAATCAAAGTCTTCAGTATTTAGAAGCGAATATTTGGCAATAAACTGTTACAGAGACCTGGCAGTAAGAGGTGAATAAATATTGTGGAGTGGCAAACCTTTTGAAGCCATCTATTACCTCCTATAGAGCCTGTTAAGTTATATTGTGGCAGGTCGTGAGCTGACACTAGAAATACTTCTATAGAAAATGCTAGCAGCATTTCTGGATAATAAAGAAGTCAATCATAAAATAATTTACTGAATATTTTTCAAACTTTTCACCCATGGAAACTCATGGTTACTCAGATCTGATGAAGGTTGTATAGGGTGCTAGCAGCTGAGCCTTTTCTCTTCATCTGCAAAGAACTATTCAGGAGCATTTCAAATCAGCAAAGGTTCCAGCATGGTTTGTTTTGGCCAGCTGTAAGCTTGGAGGCTATTGCTTTTCACTAATACATATTATAATAATTTGCTAAATAAAGATTAGATGGCAGAAATATATTGTGGATTTACCAAGAAGCAGAGAAATTGAAATATACACAAAATGATTCCCATAAGTTTAAGTCCAAAGATACATTAGACACAGCAAATACCTATGTTGGTGGGTGTGGCTCACACGGCATGGTTCATGTTGTGTAATGTTTTAACTCTGCTTAAAATTCCTGAGCTTTGAAACTGATTCACTCATGCCTTTTATTATTGATTTATATCCATGAAAAATATTTTTAGGCTTTTTTCATGACAGACCCCATTTTAAAATAAAATTATACTGATCCTAACATCAAGCAATTGTTCAAATGTGATGGAATTTGCATCTAGAAAAAAATAATTAAATTTTCCTACTCCTGATTAAAAAAATCTGTTTCTTGCATTTATTCAGAATCATAGCACCCCGAGAGGAAAGATATTTTTTTGCCTTTTAATTGTCAAAAGACTGTTATGGTGGAACATTTTCCATAATTTTTCACTTTCTCAGCTCAACCTCTTTTGTCAGAGCAAGAATGCTATGGTTCTACTCCTCACACCTATCATAAAGAGCTGAATTTGACATTGCACTCTACTTCAGTTTCTTGTTTATAAAATAAAAATAAAAACACTTACTACCTTCAAAGAATACATAAATATAAATCAGCAGAGTATCCTGCCTCATCGGATATTGCACCTTAGCCCTGATGAACAGTCCTTCATTGTGAATCCTTTCCTGCTAATTAACCAGTTTAAAAATCTGTGACAAGACTTAGCCTTTTATCTTCTACTTATCCCTTAATTCTAATGAGCTTTTATGTACCACATTACCATGAAAAAAAAAAAAAAACGCATAAATTAAATTAAGGTGACATCTATTAATTTTTTTCAAAAACCTCTAAGAGGTTAAAAAAAGCATAGCTTTCACTTGTGTGAATTTGTGTATATAACATGCGAGTTAGATATTTTACTAATCTCTATACTCTAAATCAGTTTTGTACTAGCACTGAGATAAAGCACTTAGGTCTGTAGTTCCCCAGATATTCTGTGGCTCATAATTTTGGAAACAGTTGTTTCTTTTAAGGAACTGAAATAAAATGTAGAACACCAACCTCAGAACCTGCACAACAGGTAAATTCACACTGTTTTCCTGTAACAATGGTAAACAAACAAAAAACAGAGAAACTCAACCCCAAACCCTGACTTGTTGCCTGTTTTGGTCATTGAATCATAGAATGGTTTAGGTTGGAAAGGACCTTAAAAGACCTAGTTACAATGTTGGTGGTAATTCCCTTACCACAAGCTGATACCATGTACCTGGACTTGTGCAAAGCATTTGACACTGTCCTGCATGACATCATGGTCTCTAACTTGGCTAGACATGGATTTGATGGAAGGACCACTTGGTGGACAAGAAATTGGCTGGACAATCACACCCAATGAGTTGTTGCTTGATGTTCAAGCGGAAACCAGTGATGAGTGGTGTTTCTCAGGAATTGGTATCGGGACTGGCACTATTTAACATCCTTGGACAACATGGACAATGAAATCGGGTGCACCTTCAACAAGTCTGCAGGTGATACCAAGCTGCGTGGTGCAGTTGACGTGATGGAGGGAAGGGGCACCTTCCAGAGGAACCTTGACAGGCTTGAGAGGTGGGCTCCTGTGAACCTAGTGAAGTTCAACAAGGCCAAGTGAAAGGTCCTACACCTGCATCAGGGCAATCCCAAGCACAAATACAGACTGGGCAATGAGTAGATTGAGAGTAGCCTTGCAGAGAAGGACTTGGGGGACATTGCTGGATGAAAAACAGAATAGAATCCAACAATGTGTGCTTACAGCCCTGAAGGCCAACTGTATCTTGGGATGCATCAACAGAAGTGTGGCTAGCAGGTCGAGGGAGGTGATTCTGCTCCTCTACACCACTTTCATGAGACCCCACCCAGAGTACTCTATTCAGGTCTGGGGCCCCCAGTGCAAGAAAGACATGGATCTGCTTGATGAGGGTCCAGGGGAAGGCCATGAAGATGATCGGGGGGCTGGAGCACCTCCCCTACAGGCTGAAAGAGTTAAAGCTTTTTAGCCTAGAGAAGAGAAGGTTCTGGAAATACCTTATAGTGGCCTTCCAGTGCTTAAAGGGGAGTTGTAAGACAGACAGGGAGGAACTGTTTATCAGGGAGCATAGCGATAGGACAAGGGGTAATGGCTTCAAACTGAAAGAGGGTTGATTTAGGTTAGATTTTAGGAAGATACTATTCACTGTGAAGGTGATAAGACACTATAACAGGTTACCCAGAGAAGCTGTGAATGCCTCCTCCCTGGAAGTGTTCAAGGCCAGGTTGGACGGGGCTTTGAGTAATCTCTTTAGCAAAAGGTGTCCCTACCCATGGCAGGAGAGTTACAACTAGATGATCTTTCAGAACCTTTCCAACCAAAACCATTCCACGATTCTATGATTCTTCTGTGCTGTATTTCTACTGATTAAAATTTTTATTTGCAACAGGTTGTGTACTTAAAAGCAGCTATCATAGGTAACAAATGTCTTCTTACTCCCTGTTGCTGGATTATTTGGACTGCATGGCTAACATAGGTCCTACTACTTTGGTATTTTAAAACAGCCCACGAAAATGTATTCTGTCTGCTAAAAAAAGGCTATGATTATCTTGAACATTTACAGCTTGACTTTACAGACAGGAAACCTGAGGGTGCTACTCATTAAGACACCTGTTATTGGGAAAAAAAACCAGTAAGCTTATGCTGGAAAATTCCTGTTATTTAAGAACATTGTATCTGTATCCCTATAGTCAGGATATTCGATGCAAGACAGGAAGGTCAGCTATTCAGTTGTTACTGTATTTCATATATGTTAAATGACAAAAGTAAATAAATTCCTTATATGTTCAAACCCCCTAAAATATCAAAGATAAATCAAGAATAATTTTTTTTTACTGTGATAAGGTCCAGATGCACTTTAAAAAAAAAAAAAAAAAATCTCTTCCATAAATTTAAAATTCTTGCTTTTGTAAGTTAGGAATAAATAATGAAATGACTAAAATGTTGCATTTTACTGAACTAGAGAAACAGAAAGGGAGTGACTCAAAACAGTTAAGCTACTTTCCTACACTGAGTCATGTTGTTAAAGAATTTTCATTGAATCTATGACCACATTATCCTCATGGATTTCTGACTCACCATAGCAACCACATTAAAAAAAAAAAAAAAAAAAAAAAGTTTAATAAAAGCAATTTCACTTGAATTTTCTGTTAAAATACAACTTACCTAAAGGCAGAGAAATAAAGGTATGTCAGTGTATATGTTTTCACACCGTGTTTACAATCAGTATATAATTCATAGCTTCATTGTGGGTTATTTACAACTGTAAGAAAGAACTGACCAACTGTGATTTCATTCAGTGGGATGTTTGTCCTCACTTTATAAAATTTTCCTGAAATGGAAGTGAAAAAAAAAAAGATTTTTGTATTTAAATAAATCACTGTGCAAATAAAATGGAAAAGTTAAAAACATTTACTTTCCATATATTTTAATAGTTACGTAGTTAATAGCATAGAATTTTACTATAGAACATTGAATAGAAATATTGCATATTACACTGAATTTATATAAATATATAGAACAAGTTAAATTTGAATAAGTGTATTTTGAGCACTGTTTTGTTTTGTTTTGTTTTGTTTTGTTTGAAAAATGGAATCAAAGATTACTATTGTCAGAATCGATATTATTGTAATGGTCATATAGCAAATATTTACCTGGGTAGCCTGTTCAAGTGATTGATAACCCTTTCTGTGAAGAAATTCTTCCTAATATCCAATCTAAACATTGCTTGACACAGCTTAAATTAAATATGTAACAGGCAAGAGTCAGGAGGATGGAGCCAGGCTCTTCTCAAGTGTCATCCAGTGACAGGAAAAGGGGCAATGGTTACAAGCTGGAACTTAGGAGGTTCCATGTAAACATAAGGAGAAACTTTTTCATAGTGAGGGTTACAAAACACTAGAACAGGCTGCCCAAGGAGGTTGTGGAGTCTCCTTCTCTGGAGACATTCAAAACCCACCTGGACACATTCCTCTGTTACCTAATCTAGGTGATCCTGCTCTGGCATGAGGCTTGGACTAGATGATCTTTCTAGGTCCCTTCCAATCCTTAAAATTCTCTGGTTCTGTCATTCTGTGATTGAGGCCATTTCCTCTTGTCCTATGACTTGTTACTTGGAAGAATAGACTGACACCCACCTTACTGCAACTTCCTTTCAGGTAGTTGGAGAGAGCGATAAAGTCTCCCTTCAGCCTCCTCTCCAGATCAAGCAACCCCAATTCCTTCAGACTCTCCCCATAACACTTGTGCTCTAGATCCTTCACCAGCTTCATTGCTTTTCTTTGGACATGCTCCAGCACCCCGATGACCTCCTTGTAGTGAGGGGCTAAAACACAGTATTCAAGGTGTGGCCTCACCAGTGCTATGTACAGGTGGACAATCACTTCCCTAATCCTGCCAGTCTCACTATTTCTAATACAAGCCAGAACGGTGTTGGCCTTCTTGGCCACCTGGGGACACTGCTGGCTCATTTTCAGCTGTCTGTAGATCAATACCCCCAGATCCTTTTCTGCTGGGCATCTTTCCAGCCACTCTTCCCCAAGCCTGTAGCATTGCCTAGGGTTGTTATGACCCAAGTGCAAGACCCAGTGTTTGGTCTCATTGAACCTCACACCACTGGCCTCTACCCATTGATCCAATCTGTCCAAATACCTTTGTAAATCCTGCCTACCCTCAAGCAGATAAACACACCCACCTAATTTGGTGTGATGTACAAACTTACTGAAGATGCCCTTGATCCCCTGATCCAGATCATTGATAAAGATATTAAAGAGAACAGGGGAACATCACTTGTGACTGTCTGACAATTGGATTTAACTCCATTCACCACAAGTCTTTGGGCCCAGCCATCCATCCAGTTTGTAATCCACAAAAGAGTATGCACATCAAAGCAATAAGTAGCCAGTTTCTCCCCTGGCACTGAAGTCAGACTGACAGGCCTTTACTTCTCTGGGTCCTCCTTCTGGCCCTTCATGTAGACAGGCATCACATTTGCTAACCTCCAGTCTAGTTGACTAAAATCTTTAAACTAAAAATAAATTTAAACTAAAATAAATTTAATTTTAGTTCAGTTAAAATCTTAACAATCTTGTCAATACATTATTTGTCCAGGTTTCATTATTACAGAGAAAAAAAAAAAAAAAGAAAAAAAATAAAATTCTGACAATAATAAAGTTTAAATTATTATAGACACACTTTCCTGTACCTATCATTTCCTGTAATGTTATGCTTACCCTCCCCCTGCCCCTCTGGGTCCTCTGGTCTTTAATTTGCTATATTGCTCTACATATGGTGCATGTTTGAAGTTTGTTTTGTTTTATTTAGTGAGTTGCTTATAGTCATGGGATCTCCAGTATTCTGTGCCCTTCAGATTGTTGTCCCATGCCAGTACTTCTCTACTCTGCATCCTGGGCACCCACTTTCAAGGCCTTTTCTATCATAACAGACTTATGTTCGTCTAAGCTACATTTTTATGTTAACAGTTAATATTTCTATCCACACCATTTACCAACTTGTTACTACTATCTGTGTAAAAATTGTGGTTGTGTCACACAATTATACAAAGCTAAGCAAAGCGAAAACTATTTTGTCATTAGAAAATTGCTGTCACAGCTAAACAAGCTAAAACAAAACTCCAGGCTGGCCAAGAGGAGTTCAGACACAAGCTCCTGAGCCTCATCCTAGCTGGTGCAAAGCCTCTGGCCTGTAACTAGCAATGGCAATGGTATAATTACCATGATAAATGGTTCCAAGGCAAGATGATGCTCTCTGGCTTGCTTCCTCTCTGTTTAAGGGCTAGATTTTTTTAGAATAGGTTGGCTGTTTACAAATCACATAGCACTTCATTCTGGGTCTCCTCATGGTGCCAAATGGTACCCTACTGGCAGAATACATCATCATTTTGTTTGAGTGTGATTTTCAGCTCAAATTATGCAAAAGGAAATGTGAGGGTTATGTGGAAGACCACCAGTCATCATGGGGTTTTTTGTTCAAAACTCAGCGTGTGTGTTGCTCTATGCCATGGGGTGTTACATGATCATGAAGAAGGAGACTTTAAAGAGATTCTTTGGCAAAGCCTAAGTAATGTTGGAGGACAGAGTAGGATGAAGGTGGTTCATTTTCCTCCGTTTTTGGGAGCAGACTGTGGACTCTCCACAAATGTGTGCAGGCTTTCTCTTAAAAGAGTTATTTCAGGAAAGGGTGGTTAGCTAAGAAATCAGGAAGCAAATTAAATGCTCAGTCAATGTGGATGACTAGGGGATGAATGCTCAAGCTTTTTTAACTGTGCAGACATAGCCATGGGTCTAAATATAGTAAACACTTTGTTCCTCTCTTCACCTTTTAACACCTTTCTTGGACAACCAATGCCATACGGTTTACATATTTAATGGATCAGATGTGACACTATTATTAAAATTGCTGATACATTCCTATCCAGAGGTCCATAAATAATTTCAGTTATTGATTTTAATGGTGCACCTGCTCCAAGTTATTGCAATGTCATTAATGGCTCATTAATGTACTTAGATTTCCTGCTGATAGCAGCTGAATGAATGAAGAATGTTTCTGTAACACTACAAAATAATCAGGAAGACAGAAAAACCCGTGTGTACATTTCTTTGCATTTTAATGAATGTAATGCTTGTTACATACATTGTATTAGCAAAACTAGAAAGGACTTTATCAAATGTGTAGCTGTAGATGTATAATCTTCTATTATTTTATTGATTTTAATAGTAGTAAGACAGTCTACTTTAAAGGAATTATTGGATAGCACTCTGGAAGAAGGGCCATTTGGTTAAAATAGCTTAATTAGGGACATTTGGAAGTGCACAGATGCTCAGTGATAAAAAAATAAAAAGAGGAAGACTTTCCTGAGATGTGTATCTTGAAGGAATTGAAAGACAAACATTTCTTAGCAGTTAAGAGAGTAACACTGCAGTAAATGCTAGGAAAAAAAAAAACTAACCTAAGGGACTACTTAAGAACTAAATCAGCTTTTTGCAGTGTGACGTGGCAAATCCTTGTATTCTAGTTCTCCAGTCATCTGGATCAAAGGAACTTCCAGAATCATGTTTACCATCTCCCCTGCCTCTATTGTGGATTATAATATGTAGATATATAAAGTAGATATATAATTATACACTTTCAAGTGAGGACAGGAAGACAAATCCAGGTGTAGTTGTGCAAGATAACTCTAAGGGGAAGAATGCCATAAGTACTAGGAAAAATATACTTCCCCTCCCTGTTTTCCGTGCTTCCAAAAAAGCAGATGAAGTTAGAATTGCACTAGGACATGGAAGTGAAAATGAGATCATGAACCTGTGACATGCTTGGAAGTCAGTGAGAACCTGCAGGTCTGAAAGCCAAGAGAGGAAAAAAGACTAATTTTGGAATTGAGTTGACAAAGTATTTTTAATTGGGAAGACTTGAAAATGAGGTTTTTGAGGCATAGGAGGAATACTTCTCTTCCATAATAGATAGTTCAGTATTAAATCAAAATACTCACAAATCCCTAATGATACTTGTCATATTTGTAGTGTGGCCAGTTAATTATTATGACAAAGAATGCCAATCTACTCAAGAAAAGCAATTTCTTTATTGCAGGAATCAATGATAAAATCTTTTTGGCCTGTGTTTTATACGAACTTAGGTTAGATTAACAAAATGTTTTGACATGTAAGGCTATCAAACCATCTTCCAGAATATTATTTCAGGAGTTACTTTTTTTCCTCCCTGTTGAACCAAATAATATGCACTGGCTCACTGGTTTTCTGTGCTCCAATATAAATGTGATTCTTCATTCTCTGAAGTAGATTTAAAATATGATTTTTTTTTTGTTAAATTATAACACTTTCAGAAAACACTGGCAAATTTTAAATCTGGAATGCATTCTTTACAGTCAATTCTATGGTGTGCTTTTTTTGTGGATTTAT
This sequence comes from Actenoides lindsayi, assembly GCA_025331215.1. Classification (NCBI taxonomy): domain Eukaryota; kingdom Metazoa; phylum Chordata; class Aves; order Coraciiformes; family Alcedinidae; genus Actenoides; species Actenoides lindsayi. The sequence goes on along the minus strand of WTSP01014553.1, from coordinate 55,548 downwards.
TGATTATACACACTATGTAGAACAGTAATGTCTCCCCTAATACTTTAACACACTTGCCAAAGTGTCATGCCTAGAATATTGAGGCTATTTTTATGATACAGGAAATTAATTTAGAAATTTTATCTAAAATAGTGCAACAAGTACATTGTAATGTACTACCAATGGAGATATTATTGATTTACTGATTTTTTAATATATTTTTCTAAGACTTAAATTTTGGCAGTTCTTTCTCTCATGTCTTCCTCATGAAGTAGTGAGCTTGCCAGGAAAACTCTGCAATGAAGAACTGTCTAACAAAGATGCTTTTCCACTAAGCTGGCCCTTCACGCAAGTCAAAATTCTTATCCAGCAATCTCACAGAATTCCTATTCCTCCTATAGTTTGTTCTTCAAAACAATGTAACTTCTTTTTTAATGCAATGCAATTCAGCTAGGTTTGTTGAAGAGCATTTAACTTATGAACATTTCACTCAAAAAAGGTGAACATCAGGAAGCTGCATTTGACCATTGTTAGACTGAATTTTGCGTTTAGTGGAAAGAAAGAAAATGTCCTTAATCCACTAATTCAGCATGAACATTTCTATTAACTAATCCTCTCAAACTGTAGCAAATGCCATGCTACACGATTTCAGAACATAATGTATTCCAGCTTGGGAAAATACCTCTAATTTGGAAAAAAATTGAGCCTCTTTGTCTACCATTCACTGAAGTGTCTTGAAATGCTTTTAGGGAGACTAAAGTGTACTTTGGTTTTGGGGTTGGTTTAGTTAGTTAGTTGTGGTTTTGAGGGGATTTTGATGGTGTTCTTTTGGATGCCCACCTTCCTCCTTGTGACTTGGTACCATGTTGTTTGTTTTATCTGAATCCTATGTCACTGTTTTTCATGTGACTTGAGTCCTGGGAAATTCTAAATTTTAAACAATATGAACTTGTTTATATATACTCAAAACATTTGGAAGTCAGTGCCTTTTTTATTATTTGCACAACTCTGTAAATGGCATTATTTACTATATTACTTTTCACAGTGTATATGTTGTATTGATTCACAGAAATTTTTCTTTGGATCGGCAAAGGTAATATTCTCAAAGAGTTCAGATAATATGTACTGTGAGTGACAGTATTTGCATACACCAATTCAGTTTTAGATATCTATCCAGAAATGAATGTTTTCATAATCTACATTTCACTTGGCAAGATTGTCTGAAATCCAGTACAACTAATTTCTCTTTTTCATGAGGTGAATGTAAGTCAGAAATTAACTAGATATTTAATGAAAATACTGTATTTTTTTTTTTGGACCTTCCAATGTTTGTTTATAGCATCAATGCATTACATAGAAAAACTTATCCTAAAATGATTACTGGGATGGGATTCATCAGTTGAAATATAGCCAACTATAGGAAAATATGAAGTAGACCTCTACATAAGAATTTTTAACATAGACTCACTTACAGTCAAGAGATGGTAATGTAGAGCAACAAACATTTTTCATTTCACAAAACAGATGTCTAAAGTAGATAGTGTGAATTATTCCCTAAAAGTGATTATTTCTCTCCCTTGAGTATAAAAAGAAGCCTGGAGTGGTAAGTTGATAAATATCTATAGCTAAATGAGTTGCATCCTACCGTAGATGTTTAAAGACAGATACTTCAATATATCCATATGAGCAAATTTTACACTTATAAATGTGGATGCTTATTTATAAGAATATCATTACTGAAAACAATTACATTAATCATATAACCATTTCTGAGATGAAAAAAGCCTTTAAGACTGGGCTTAAGTGTCCTACCAGAACTACCTGATAATCATTAATAATTTAATATGCTTGCTCAGATTGAGTTGAATCTTGACATCTCATTGAAGTAAACAGGATTACTAAATAGTGTAGCATTGGTTTTAAGTAAGACATTCTGGACTCTTTAGAAATTCTTAAACTTGAATGAGGTTTACATGTGCTTTAGGATTTGCATGTTCTAGAATCTGTAAATTTCTATCCATATACCTACAGCTCAGTTGCTTCACGTTTAGTTCTCTGCTTTGCTGAACCTAAAATTTTAGCATTCATATTTTATTGATATTTGACATTATTAGTTATTTCAATGTTTTGTCTTGTATTTTCTTACACAGTATGTAGTGATCTATTTTCCTTTCACAGAAATATCTCTGTTGAAGAAAGTTGCTCTTTTACAATGGACTGGTTACGGGTGAGGTAAGATGCAACAGAAAACAAAATCAAAACAATTGATGGCAGCCTGTAAATCTGTTCTTTCCTGCATTAGCATGAAATACTGAAATGAGATATTTGGAACTATCTTTTTTACTGTTTTCACAAAACACATGATGAGTTTGTCTTTGAGGAGACAGGGTGGGGGACAAATTCCTGCCCAGAGGCTATTTTATTCACCCTCCTCAGCAGTACAGGGGGAGAAAATAGGATAAAAAAGCTTGTGGTTTGAGATAAAGACACTGAGATTGCTCACCAGTTACTGTCATGGGAAAAACATTAACTTGGGGAAAATTGATGTAACTCATTTCCAGTTAAAATAGATTTGGATAGTGAGAAACAAAGACAAAAAGTTAAGACACTTTCCCCTTCACTTTGCCCACTTTCCAGTCTCAACTTCCATCCTTCATTGCAAGCTCTTCAACCTCTTCCCCACCCTGCTGAGCAGTGCGGTGGGATGGGTAATGGTGGGTTGTGATCAGCCTGTAACTGTTCATTTCTGCTGTTCCTTGTCATCACACTTTTCCTGTGCTACAGTGTGGGTCCTCTCCATGGGCTGCAGTCCTTCGGGAAATATTCATCTGCTCCCAAATGGTGTCCACCATGGTCTGCAGTCTGGATATCTGCTCTGGTGTGGTCCTCTTCAGGGGCTGAAGAGAAATACATGTTTGACCATGGATGCTACAGGGCGGATATCTGCTCTGGGACTTGGAGCACCTCCTCCCTTTTCTACTTTTCTGACCTTGGAGTCTGCACAGTTCTTTCTCTTAACATTTTTTTTATTACTTTCTCATACATCTGCTGCACAGTATATTTTAACCATTCTTAAATATATTGTCATAGATGTGAGCCATCTGCTCTTTCTCACTTTCCCTGCTCCCCCAGACTCTCCTCTTCTGTTTTTTTTTTAAACACATTCTTCCCAAGATGCCATCATACCAGGTGCTGAGCTCAGCTGTGCCCTGCAATGGGTCCATCAGAACCATCTGGAAATGGCAGTGTCCAGCACAAGGCAAACCCAGTCTCTCCTCACAGAGGCCACCCCTACCCACCCCATTCACTACCGACACCTCAACACCTACACTTAATACAAAAATGTGGACATAAACATCCAGGAACATAAACAATTAATTGTCATTTAATATAACATGCTTGATAATGGAAGGTAATTACTTTGAATATAACTTAGTTGACTGACTTGAGTTGCAAAAGTAGATTTTACTTTTGTTATTTTTTTTATATTGGCAGTTAAAAAATATGTTTGACTATTTAGTTCTGATTAGTGAAATATGATTTTTAGATTAATCTTTTTCAGAAGGCAAAGTGCTAAACAAATATTTTAAATACATCATGTTCCTGAATAATAAAAAGGATAAACAGCATCCCAAATCCTTCCCAATATAAACCATTAATCAGAGAATTAAGTCTAAATGATTTTCTACTGTCAAGAACTGACAGTTTTAATGCTGCTGTCAAGGCAGTATCTCCATCTACAAAAGGCATGAATTTGGAATCTGGGAGAAAAGGTAGCTACAGGTATGTACCAAGAAGTATTTGGTTTTGTTGTTTCTTTTTCATGAAGGATTTTTGACAGTAAGAATCACGTATTGTCTATATTAACAAACTAAATTTTAGCAGGGAACACTTCCAGTAGAAGATTCCATTATATAGGTAATATTGTTAACCTATTCAACAGGTCCAGTGATGGTTTTGACCAAGGGCAACTAGAATTTTCCCAAAAATTTCTTGGTCATGGATTCCAAGTTGGAGTAATCCTGGTTATACATACAAATGGTGGGGATGAGAGGCTGGAGAGAATTCCCATGGAAAGAGATCTGGGGGTTAGAGTTGATGGCAAGTTCATTATTGGTCAACAGTGTATGGCCTGGCAGCCAAAAGGGCTGTGTCCTGAAGTGCACCAAGCACAGCACTGCACTGGTGAAGCTCCATCTCAAGTACTGTGTGCAGTTCTGGGGGCTTCAGTATAAGACGAACATCAAACTATTGGGCTATTTCCAGAGAAGGGCAACCAAGATGGTGAAAGGCCTCGAGGGCCAGACTTAGGAGTAGCAGCTGAAGTTGCTTGGCTTGTTCAACTTGGAGAAGAGAAGGCTGAGGGGTGACCTCATCACAGTCTACACCTTCTTCAAGGG
>WTSP01014553.1:27069-51069 GCA_025331215.1 Actenoides lindsayi | reverse complement strand
TCTTTCTCTCTTTCTCTCTTTCTCTCTCTCTTTCTCTCTTTCTCTCTTTCTCTCTTTCTCTCTTTCTCTCTTTCTCTCTCTCTTTCCTTCTTTCTCTCTCTTTTTTCTTTCATTGTCTCTTCCTGCTTTCCTTAAAGAACTGCCCTTAAAGGGTCTAGCCACATGAAATAGTAACAGACCTGTGGCTCCTTTACCAGTGTTCTGTTTTATTAAAAGAGAAAGGAAAATGGGCTCTTCTCTCTCTTTTTTTTTTTTTTTTAGTTAAAATAATCATCCCAGAAAACCCCTTCATCTATTGTGGGGGCATACATAATACCAAAACCAGCTTATACAGGATGTCAAGGCAACTGGAATAATAGCAGGAGAAAATTCAATTGAGGTTTCTTCTGCTTCTTGACATAGAACCCACAGGACAGAGCATTCCTTCAACAAATAGCTTGGTGAAGTTAGCTTTCAGTTTTACTTAAACAGCTTAACTCTTTCTATAAAAGCTTTAATGCTATTCCTTTAATAGCAGTAAAATAGGTATTGTATTATATTATCTGCACTATGCATGTATTTCACTATACAAATCCAAATATATGCATGTTTTTTTCCATATACCTATACAGTGGAACAGTTTATATATAAGTAAACAGTGAACATGTAAATGCCCCTTTCATGACTCTTTTGTGTACTGTCCTCCACAAATAGTTCAAAAGCAGCAGCTTACTGTTTCAACTCTCCTTCCATCCATTGTTGTCATAATACTCCTTCCTAAATAAAATTTTAGAATGTTTTGAACTGTATAGTACTTCTACCTATCTATGTAACTATTTATCTATTTATCTACCTATCTAGCTAGAGAGAAATACATACAAGAGATGTGAAAGTATAAAGAACTGATTAATGTGGTCAGAAAAGCACTATCAAAACTATGCTATATTAATAGTTAATACTGCATATGCAAAACAATTTGATATATTTTATGGGTATTAACTGCATATGTTTGTGTTACTGATTTTGCTCTGGTCAAGTTTAGATTCTGATTTGTATATGTAAATATACGTAAGTATTTAAACTGTTGAAATTGTAGAGCTGGTGTACAGATAAAGCTGGTATACAGTATTACATATTGTTTGAGCATCAGAACATAAAAAAAAAAAATAAAAAAAAATTTGGTTTTGGTTGTCTGTGTTGAAACTATAGAGTCCAGAGCACTGAAATAAGTATATCATCATTTAAATTGTACTACTGCTTTGGCAGTCTTTGAATATAACACTCTTATTTACCAACATATATTTCCTTATAAGGCTACCTTAATCATGATTTGCTGATGTCAGTGGAAGTGCCACAAGAACAGCTGCCACAAAGACTGAATATGGAACTGACATCATTTTACTGCTGTAATCTGGTTTGAATCCCAGGTCATCTACACGTAGACATTGCATTACAAAGTCTGAGTAGAAAATATACTCAATCTCTTTGCTTTGTTTATGGTCATGTGCCCTTGAACTGGGAAGTTCTCATTCTCTGTGAGGTCATCATAAGCTTTTGTTATTTCTAAGATGCATTTTCTTTATCTCAGACTGTATCAGTAGGAAGGATGTATGATTTCACCTACAAAACATTTTTTTAGAATTGATGTGAAAATGTAGCTGTTCATAAGAAGTCTATGAAAAAAAAGTGGAAGCCATTTGAAACTATTCATGCGAACCAGCAACTTTACATATGGTTCTATATATTTATCATTTTCTCAATGATACTTGAGCTATGGTGAGTGAGACAAACTGACATGGACTAAGACCAAAGTCTTTTGCAAAGAACTTAATACATCTTTACTCTTATTTATTGTTTGTCTATGTGATCTTCACGGAAACATCTATCTAATGAAAATGAATGTTATCATATTGATAATAATGTTTATAATGAAATCAGTAGGACAGTAAATAAGATTTTGCCATTATTAGTAGATGGTTTCGTGTTTACCTAGCAGTGCAGGTGTATTGAGTTTACATGGCAAGTTTCTGGTAGCAGAGAGGGTGGCTTCTATGAGAAGATATCAGGAGCTGCCCCTGTGTCAAATAGTGCTGGTGCCAGGTAGCTCCAAGACAGACTCACTGCTGGCCAAAGCTCATCTAATCAATTATGCTGGTTGTGTCTCTCTGATAACATATTAAAGATGGGCAACACATGGGAGAGAGGAGAGAAAAAATGTGAGAGAAACACCCTGCAGGGACTAAGGTCAGTGAGGAATAAAGGAGAGGAGGTGTTCCAGGTGCCAGAGCAAAGATTCACCTGCAAACAGTAAAGAACATGCTGAGGCAGGTTGCACACCTTCACCCCATGGAAGGCCACAGTGGACCAGATATCCACCGTACACCCTATGGAGAACCCCACACTACAGCATGTGGATATGCCCTAAAGGAAGCTGCAGCCTGTGGAGAGTCCAAGCCAGAATATGCTCCTGGCAGGAACTGTGGCTCATACAAGACCCACAATGGAGCAGTCTCTTCCTGAAGGCCTCATTTTAATACAAGCAGTCCCTTTATACTCTTTTCTGTCTACTCATCTTTTTGTTCCTTTCTGGTCTCCCTTCATCTGCTTCCTCCTGTTGGTTTGTATAGCTCTATCAATTCAAAGCAAATATCATAGAATCATAGAATCATAGCATAGTTTCGGCTAGAAGAGACCTTCAAGATCATCAAGCCCAATGTTACTTCTAGCCCTATCAAAAACCACTAAACCATGTCACTAAGCATAGCATCTAACTGCATCTTAAACACTTCCAGGGATGGTGACTCTACCACCTCTCTGGGCAGGCCATTCCAATGGCTGACAACCCTTTCTGTAAAGAAATGCTTCCTAATATCCAGCCTGAACCTTCCCATAGTGTCAGACTAGTTAGCAAGTAAGACAGGAGGCTTGGGAGCCAGGTGTTGAAGCAGCCATAAATCTGGGCTGAGTACTTGGAAGACCAGAAAGTCTACACATTGACTACTGGGTTGACCAGAAGGACCAAAGCAACTACTGGATAAAGCACAGTGTCTCTGGGTTAACTGGAAATCCATATCATCTGAGTGTCTGTGTATAAGGCAACTGGAGATGAGACAATCCAAGGGCAGCTATTTGGTAGACAGTGTTTAAAGACAGTTACTGGATGGATCCATACTGTATGTGTCTGTGTGTACACTGGTGTGTGCAAAGGGTCTAGATATCAGAAACTAGAGCGCAGTTGTGGGCTTTAGGGATTCACACACCCAGGTGCCAGTATCTAGGGAGAGTGAAGGTCAAGAGCCAGTTACTGAGGCATCCTTAGACAGTAAGTGTCTAAGGCCAGTTACTGGAGGGATCCAAACTGTATACATATATATATTGCCCACTAACAGACTTTAATCTTGATTATACAGAGAGGGGATGGGATCAAGGTATATATGTCATCTGCCTGAGTGTTTCTGCCTGTGTGCCCAGCTGTGTGGACAGACACGTGTACATGTATATATATTGTATATGCGTGTTTGTGCATGTGCCTACTGACAATACATGCTCAGCCTTGCCAATGGCTGGACCTCAGAAGAGACCTGCAACAACATCTATTCTACTGGGCTCCTAACATAAACTTAGATAGTAAAACAGCCTTCTCAGTCCTTCCATCATGTTTGAAAAATCTCAGGTAGATAAGAAGTTAAAAAGCAAATATCTGAATTGCAGGAATGGAAGAATGAATGTGATGGGAGCAAATAGCTCCTGAGAGGGTTAGCTGTGAAATTTTGTTTAACATTATGACACTGACCAAGTCTTTGATAGTGATTCAGGGTCCCACCCTTTTGTTTAATTTTCAGATGCTGACACAGATGTGCACATCTCCAACGGGCTTAGCAACACACTAGTGGTATGTATACCCACTGGTTAATCAACCAAACACTTAGGATGTTTTGGACCAGATCTTGGAACTGATTCTTGACAATCATAACTGAGGAAATTAATGTTGACAAAATCCTCTGACAAAAAGAGTCAGTGTATATTTCACATTCTTGGCCATGTAGTGTTCTTGTCATTTTCCCAGAGTGTTCAGAAATCTTAGGAATTCTAACTCTGGACTTACCCTGAAGCCTGAAATTTGACTTCAGCTAACTTGCATATTCAGGCATAATTCTCTATCTGCCTTCAGTAATGAAGTCTTTGATTCACATTCTTGTCCTCTTATAGATGCTATTTTGTAATTCAGCTAGTTTTTCCGACACTTCTGAAACTCACAGTTTGCTAGATCTTCTGAGATGTAAATAGTTCGCTGTAATAGATGCAGAGCTTGAGATGACTGAACATTTGCAAAATCCTGTCATGTCAAAATCCTTGCCAGTCTTGTAGCAAATTGTGTATAATATTACAGCCCAACAATTCAACTCAAAATGTAAGATTATGATTTGGAAAAGCTTTCTTGCCCTTAGCTCACATATACTGTATTCCTCTGAGTTCAGCAGGACATATAAGGAGAGTCTGAGACAACTGAGCTTGATCAGTCTTAGGAAAAGATGACTAAGAACAGATCCTTTAGCTGTATTCAATAACCTGACTGGGAGGAAGAAAGAGAGGGAAGAGAGAAGCAAAGGGACAACATTTTCTCAGAGGTTCACAGTGATACATGAGAGATTAGGTAGAACACTGAAAATTGTCATTAGATATAGGGAGATTTTTTTTCACCATAGGAAGGGTCAAACACTGTAATGGGTTGTCCAGAGAGTTTATGGAATCTCAGTCCTTAACTACTCAAAACTCAACTAGACATAGCCCAGAGCAATCTGCCCTAAACTGGCTCTGTTTTGGCTGAGGATTTAGACCAGATGATCTCCAAGGGTGACTTACAACCTACATTGTTTTATGATTCAGGATGTGGTATTATATGCATAGCATCCCACAAGTGATCTTTCTTAAGACATCTGCATTATTTGTCCTTATAAGTAGTGACTCATTGTAGGTACATGCAGTGATAATAAGTTTTTTCATCTTACCATTGGCATTGTGATTACTCTAAAAAATTTGGAAATACGAGACCAGATTTTTACTTTTGCCATGGGGATATAGTTAGTGATGCCTCTAACACTACTAGGGTCATGTAGTAACAATTTTAAATTTCTTAAAGCTTCAGTCTTGTCCAGCTGTGCTCTTTAGTTTTATTTTTTATCTTCCCCAAGGCACCAAAACGACATAGTTTGTAGTTTCTCTGCTACACAGGAGTAATTTGCTAGAATTGATATTAGTTATTTTTATTTTTTTTTCTGGTGAAAATACTATAGCAGAAGGACTATTGCAAAAATTTTGACAGATTTTCTCTCCTCTTAGAATAGGAAAAGAATATTTCTTATGCATGACATTTCAGAAGGGAGAGTATATTTGTAAAATTTACTAATAATGACATATACAAGTTATCTTTTTCACTCATCAGGCAAAAGAACAGATCTGTGCAGAATCATCAGGTATAGAACAGTGAGAATAAGCTCTTTTCTGTCTGTTTTTCAAAATGACAATTGTTGAAAATCTGGAAAGGTGTTCTACATTTGACTTGCTCATCACGTAAGAGTGAATGATCATAAAATTGTACCTAATGGCCAAGAACACCACAGCTCACAGTCAGTTTGTTTCTACAGAATTCACTTTGAGTTTCAGAGATTTCTATATGAGTCCACATTGAGACAGTTTAATATTAGTATGGGTTATATCAGAACTACTATAAAGCTCTTTCCGCAATTCATCCTCTACATTAGGTTACATAAAGATGAACCCTACCTGGAAAAACCCAGATGAAAAGCCCCAGTTCCATGATGGTCACAAAATTATGTTCCAGTAGCCTTTGGCAAAACGAAGACAGAATTTATTACTACACGTGGTTTTATCAGAGGGTATAATTTAGGAAAACATAAAATGTATCAAGGAGTTTGAAAGGACAAAAGAATGGGAATAGGTAAGCAAGGCAGGTGATGTAAAGATGAAGTTAAACATCAAACAAGGCTAAGGCTTGAAATCCACAGGTAATCTTCACAAGGCATGAAGGAGCTCAGAAAAAAATATGAAAATAATTCAACTGTGCATGGCAATTTTTTCATGTCTATTTTTTCCTTACAGATAGAACTTCTTTCTCACTAGTCTTTGTATTCTTGCCATAACTCTACACAGTAAATGTATTTGGATTTTGGTACTTCTCTGCGTACTTTAGTTTTAATTTAGGGAGCTTGAAAAAATGCTAATCCATCTTTTGGTCATTTGTAATCCCTGCTTGGGTTACCAATGCTCTTGCTGCCTGAGGTCTTTGAAGAATTCCCACATTTACATCCATGTTCCACAGAAATGAAGTCCAAGCAGATTCATGTATTGCTATTGTTGAAATAATACATACAGACAGTTTTAACTACCCAATGATCACACTAAAGAAATGGTTCATTCTTCATTTTTGCCCATGAATTTTCTTTATTTCACTGCATTTATTTATACATTCTGAAGTAGAAGAATTCAGCCAGTAGTCTATACTCTCTCCTTTATTATATTTCATTTTTATTTAAAGGCTCATACACATTCTTTGTCTCTCAGTAAAGATACTCACACAAGGATGGAGAAGAAATCAGTAAGAGTAAACAGAGTACATTACTATTGTGGTATCATTGATGCTAACTGCTTGGAAGTAAGTTGTTTGTGCAAATAGTTCTGCAGTTTTATCCATTCTTCAGGAATCTTGGCCTACCTGGATCCTGCTAACCTGTAAGAGTTCACTTTTTAGATCCTACAAACTCAGCGTTCTCTCTGAATTACACAGAAAATAACATGCAGGTACTATGTACATGACAGAACCCAAAAAAGCAGATTAAATATGTAGTATTTTAATAGATTATATCTCTTCTGTGCATTCTTTTGTGTTCCTAAAATCTGTAACTTAGTACACAGTAATCATCTTTACTATCAACTGAAAATATCTTTACTTCTTAATCACTCTACTTAATGAGCTATAAAATTGATAGAGATATATATTTTGAAGTGTAATGCATCTAGAACTGTGCAACTTCTGAAGCTTTCTTCTTTTCTTTCTCTTTCTTTTGGGTTTCACATGCTTATTTTTAAATTTAATTTGTCCCAGAGTATACTTTCTTGTGGGGCTTTTTGGGGATACACGTTCTAGCTCCTTGTCTGCAGTCACACCAAACATGACTATGCCAATTACATACGTATTTCTTGACTTTAGCTACAGAGCAACAGACTTACTCATTCTGAGATGCAAATATGGAGCTCTGAGCTGTTCTGCATTTCTACAACAAACCCATAAATGGAAACAGGGCAGAAATGGGGAATTATGTAATATGAAGCTAAGTAGGCTTGTGACCATTTTCTGTGAGGTTCAGGATATAACTAACCTCACACAGACATGAAGTCAAATTGAAGATTTCTTGCTTGCAAGAGACACATAATTTTTTAACTTCTGAAAGTTTTTTATTGACCAAAAGGAGTCAAAGTCACTTTAAGTATAAACGTTCTATGTGTGATGTTAACATACAGTGGGTAGAGTCAGTAAACTTTTTCTCAAGAAGGCTACTTTAATAATTTCAATTTTTTAAGGAGCTATCTTATTCTTTGTCAACATCAAATTCTACACATAAACTGCAAACAAACACACTTTGTCTACTACTTACTTACTTATTTAGTTGACTAGCAGTGTGATTCTCCACTGACTTTGAAGAGCTCAGGATCAAGAGTTGAACCTATTTTAGGATACCTTACAGATCATGTACTTTCATTCTTCAGATTCTTAGGATCTCTTTTAATTTTTTTAACATTCCAGATTTACTCTAATGTTTTCCTAACCCTTATAGTTTCCAGATGCTTCCTAAAAATCAAATATGTTCTTTTGTGGGGGAGAGACAGTAGAACTACATGTTAGTATCACATTTTTAGTCATTTGTCAAAATCTGTACAGTTTGTATTTTAACAGCCTGCTATTGAATGATTCAGGTCAGGTTTTAACACAGCTTACGAGCTCGTGATGGGAAGACTGGATAAGGTATCTGCTAGAGCTGCTAGACCACACCATTTAGGGACATACAAACTAGTTTATTTGCTTGGTAGGGGGGTTATAGCAGATATATAGCAATCACTATTGTGTTTGCAGGAGAGTGATTGTTATTTATCTATTACAGCCATGCTACAAATTGCATCACCAGTCCCATCTGTCCAGTTCAAGTCTGTCCAAAGCCACTGACCGAGTGGAACAAGAGATTCATGCCAACCAATCTATGGCCAAAGCTCAGCCCCTAGATTGCAGAAGTCCCTTTCCTTGAGTTTCAACTTCTGCACAATTTCTGCACTGAATACTGTGTATTGTGTCACCTTGTCCACCATGGCAGCTATTATTTTAACTATTTATTGATTCCTATCAATATAAATCATCAGTGGCTTTGCTGTTCTTGTCAACCTGGGCCGATCTCTCTGAATTCCTCCATCCTAGGAACAACTAGTGGTTACATCCCTGGTTTCCGTCACTCTCTAGGTTGCTGTCCAAGTGTGTTAATAAAAAAGTGTTGCCTTAGTTACCCAGGTAATACTGAGTCAGGCTAGTCAGATCTTATTTTTCTGGTGGGCTACATTCAGTTACAAAAGCCAATATGTTAAAAGAAAGTAACACAAATATTTCAGAAAACATTCAGAAAGTTCAGAATGCTATATAGCAATATGCATGTCTTACAGAAAACATTCGGCATCCAACAGAATTTTTTTTACAGAAACACACCAAAAATTTGGAGAAAACCCTGTGCCTGGTGATATGAGAGAAAGGCTTTCTATTGATCTGGAAAAGTCCATAATTTCATCGTAGTCATTTGAACTGAACATCAACATTACACCTAAGAGTCTGGGATTTCTTAATTCCCTTTTGCCTTTTTTCCTGTGTTTCTACAGAGAAAAATTTATCCATGATATTCAGATTTTGATTCACTAGAGACTTTTTGCTAGTTTCTGATTTTGTAGACAGCAACAGAGTAAGAAAGTATATGTTTCAACATACAAGTGATGGGCCTGAGTTTTCACCATTGTTTTGTAGGTAGATAACAAGCTATGAAATACAGATTAATGAATTCAGAGGCTCACAGTCAGCTCTCTGCCTATGAGGTTCAGTGCAAACAAGTTATTCATGCAAACAAACACTTTGTGAAGGAAGTAAGTTTTATAAGGTACTTTCTGTCAAGATAGGTCAATCAAGCTACAATTAGCTCTAATTAGCAATCTCACAGGCTATTAAAATTGTTTACCTTCTGTTAAGATATGCACGAAAAGGCACATAATTTTTTCCCACCTGTGAAAACATCAAAGAAAAGTATTTCCTGTCTGAACATTAAAACCATTTATAAATGAGGACAAGCACAGCAGTGATATCAACAGAATTTAGGAAACCATTTGTATTGCTAATTGCATCATTATAACTACCTGAGGGAGTATTAAACACTATTCCTGATAAACTCTAAGTAAAGGGTCCCAAACAAATGTTGTGGGTTTGTTTTTGGTTTTTTTTTTAATATAAAATTTCACAGGGACAAAGAAGTGGACTGATGGATCTTTGTGACTCTTATGAATTCTATAGCTATATCAATTCTTATCTTGATATCTGAGTAAAGAGGTAGAATAGTAATAAGATTTTGTTCTTATTTAAGTACATAAATCAGTGGCATTGTTTTCCGAAAGAAGAGAGTCTAGCATAGATTAACCACTTGATCTTGTTCATTTTTTAAAAAGCTAGCATGTAATAGAAAATTCAAATAAGAAATTAAGGGCCTAAGGAAATCCATAGTTTTCTCATCTCAGTTTATGAAATTACTTATTTTATTGTCTATAGAGGGAAAAGCAAGCTCCATGGAAAGCAATGAGCATGGGGTTTACAACTTACAGGCCTACAAGCCACTTTGCATTAAAATTGAATGTAGGGAAAAAAAAAAAAAAAAAAGAGAGAGAGCATCATTAAGTTCTTCACTGGATCAGGAAGAAAACACTGCACTAACACTTGTTTTAAGAAATCTCAATTTCTTGTTCTTGAACTTGAACTTTTCTAGCTAAGAACAAAAAAGATGCAACAAGAATGTAATCCAGTGTCCTGGTTTAGACTCACTCAACTGGCACTGAACTAAATCAGGAAGCAGCTAACTCACTCCTACCCCACTCTGGTGGGGTGGGGAGGAGGCAAAGGGGTCAAGGGCAGAGACAAAGTACAGGTAGGGTACGCCTACCAATTATGGTGAGACTGGGGGAAACAAAATCAATTTAATTTAAACAAAACCACCACTAATTCACCAAATGATTCAGAGTAGTAGAGTGATAAATATAACTGTATCTTAAATACCTTCCCATGAACCCTCCCTTCTTCCCTGGCCCAGCTCTCCTACCTCCCCATCAGCACCACAGGGGGCAGGAAATGGGGGTTTCAGTCACTTCCAGTCCATTCCATGTTGTTTCTGCTGCTTCCTCCTCCTCACTCTCCTCCTCAGGGAATGAACTCCTCACACTCCTCCCCTGCAACAATGTGGCATCCCTCCCATTGGAGGCAGTCCTCCACAAGCTTCTCTAGCCAGCATAGGTCCCTTCTGCAGGGTGTGATCCTCCCAGTGACAAATTACTCCAATGCTGGCTTCCTGCAGAGTCATGGACTTCTTTGGGATCATTCCTCTGCTCTGGGGTGGGGTCCTACATGGGCTGAAGACAGGACTCTTCTCCCCCGTTGATATCTAAGGGCTGCAAGGGCTCAGGCTGCCATCTCACTAGGGGATGAAGGGGAATGGCTGCTCCAGTGTGCTTCCCCTTCTCCTTCTCACTGACATGGGTTTTCACATAGTTGTCTCTCTCCTGTCCCTCTTCTCTGCCAAACAAAGAACTCCTACAAAAAAAAGAACCTGCCCAACAAGTTTTCCCCTCTTTAATATATTGCCACAGAGACACTGACTGGCTTGGCCTCGGCCAGATGAAGGTCCAACCTGGAGCTAGGGGAGCTTCTTGAAGCTTCTTACAGGATCCACACCAGTAGCCCCCTTCCTGGTTACCAAAACACCACCAGACACAAACTCAACACACCCAGAACAAGGTTTTTACTCTAAAATGGGGCAGCATTCCACAAACATTTGTTTTGGTTTAGCTGACCTGCTAAATGTGTTTATATGGTAGTGTCAAGAAAGAAGTTTTTAAGTTTTGATTTTAATCATAGCCATCAGACCACTTAAATAGCACTTAAATAGTAAACTACTTAAATAGTACTCCTCTGGATGCATTTGAATCCACCCAGAGGAGAGCAACAATCCTGGTGAAAGGGCTGGAAGGCATGTCCTGCGAGGAGCAGCTAAGGACCTTGGGCTTGTCTAGCTTGAAGAAAAGGAGGCTGAGGGGCAACCTTTATAGCTCTCTACAGCTTCCTGAGGAGGGGAAGTGGAGAGGAAAGTGCTGATCTCTTCTCCCTGGACACATGGGAAAAATGCTTCATAGCTGCATAAAGGGAGGTTCAGACTGGAAATTAGGAAGCATTTCTTTACCAAGAGGGTGGTCAAACACTGGAACAGGAACAAGCTCCAAAAAGAGGTGTTCAACGCCCTAAGCCTGTCAGTGTTGAAGGGGCATTTGGACAATGTTCTTAATGTCCTTCAGCCCGGAACTGGTTAGGCAGTTGGACTAGATGGTTGTTGTAGATCCCTTCCAAATGAAATACTTTATTACATTCTATTCCTTTCTGTTCTATTCCATTCTATTCAACTTTAACATTTTTTATATGTAAATTTACTTTCCATATTATATGTAATATGTAAGTTTACATTCCATATTCGTGATTTGATTCACCAGAAACTATTATTTTTTACTATTATTTTAATCCAAATAAATGCATTGGAAACTGCAAGCAATCCATTATAACTAAGATGGCAAACTCTAATTTTAATGAAGTTTATTGTTTGTCTTTTATAATTCAAATAATGTATAGCTGGTTGTTTTCTCAATACAAATGTTGTTTATTTAAAGGGGTTTTTTTTAAACTTTATTTTTGTTAAATAAATATGCATAAACAAATTAACTAATATTTAGATCACCCCAATATGCATGTAGAATACAATATTGAAGTCACTACATTTCTTTTCATCCTTTCGGTGACAATATATTGGCTGGTTTGGCACTTCCTGAGTAGAAGAACAAGATCTCTACAAAAGACATTTGTTAGACCTCATCTAACATGATGTATGGCTGATTTTTCCTTTTTAATTAAAATATTACAATCCAAAGGATTCTAATCCCTTATAGTCATGATATAAATGAAATTACCCATACTCATTTGCCACATGGTGGATTAACCTGCCTCTTTAAATGTATGCTCACCAGAAAACAGCAATCATGTTAATGTGTTTCATCCAGCCTTTTTAAAGCTGCACAGGAGAAAATATGGGTTTTATAATGAGACCATGAGATTAACAGATATGAGTTGTAGCAAACCAAGGAGGGAAAAAAAAAATCTGAATCAAGTAGTCCTAAATCAAACAGCTTGACATCTGATTACATGGAGGAAGCTCTAGGTCAGGAATTTCTGGTGATCACAGCTCAGGCAATATGGTACAAGAAAAGAAACAGCCTAGCCAGAACAGTTTAAGCCTTTGAAGGTGAATCCTTAATTCATTAATTCTACACAGAAGCTCACAGGAAGTTAATGAAACTCAAAGGTGTCTACTGCTGGCATAAAAGTGCAAATCCTGCAATTCAGACTGCTAACTGTACTGAAATGCAATGTTATTATTTTTGCCTATATGTATTTGACTAGGGTTTGTGTTGGTGAAAACTAAAGAGTTCAAAGTAAATCTTATCTGAAAACATTATATATTCAAAGTTATCATCAAAACCACTGTTTTGCTCACTATTCTCTCAAGCCAGATTTTTGAGGTATGGACAGTGAGAACATGAAAGAAATTTCTCCTCTCAAGAAAAAATGTTCTGGAAAGGCTTTGCACTGTATTTTATTTAATAAGTGCTCTGGAATTGTTTGTGTTAAATGTTGTGTGTTTTGTGAAACTGAATTTCACAGAATGTCTTCCTCCCTTGTATCAAAGCACTTTTTAAGAAGATACTGGAAAAAGCACTTGCAGGACACTGATCAAAGCTTCTGTAATACATGTAGGGAAGATATCACCATTCTTCTGTGATTCTGATGGAAATAAAGGAAACAAATATATTTTTCATATTGGCCTAGAATTATTTAATTTTTTTTGAAAAAGAGTTTCATATAATTTTAAGCATTATCCTTTTCACTAAATGGAACACAATTAAACAGATTTGCATACCAGTTTAAGATATAGTTTTATACAGACCTTCAGTGTTTCATATTTCAGCCCTGTATAATGGCTGAGGTGTTAAACCCTGAAAAAGTGCAGGAAATTGAAACACTGAAAGACTGGGAAATTCAGCACTGCTACTGAGAGCAGTTAATGCATAATAATTTGCAAATTATATACAACATCACTATGTTTCTTTTTACTGTCAGTTTAGCATGATTTTTGTCAAATTGTAATCTCATGTATTGTATTGTAATTCCACTATAGAACTTATATGGTGCCACTGCAACTTCAGTATACAACAGTAGCCAGCAAAATTCATTAATGTTATATTTACAGGGAAGAAATTATTACTGCACAATGTTTTCAGCTATTTAATACACTTTATTAATGTTTGGGTTTCTTTTTTAATTGTTACCATAATATAGCTTTTTCCTACTACACTGAAAAAAATGTATGATTTAATTCTTCCTAAGAGAAGATACTGTTTTTGTGGAATACTACCATGATTTACTTTCCGTGAGTAAAGAACAGTAGGTTTTCTTCCACCCACAAGATTTCTTCATCCTTCAAATGAAGAATACTCATGCGTTTATAATTATTAATTACAGTGTTATGATAGGCAAATTCATAGACTGTAGCCACAGACAAGAAAATATGTTTCTCTTGGTGAAACAGTTTGATCTAGTCACTTAAAATAAGGGGAGTTTTGAATCCATGAAGCAGAAAAATTCTGGTGGTGATACTAAGAAAGAACAAAAATTATTAATTTGTTTAAATAATTAAATTGAATCAGCTGATGTTATTCCAAGGAGAAGGCAAGTCAAGGAATGCCAGATTTGCTTCTGTGCTGTGAACATTCTTGTAGTGTATGTTCTTTGGCCAGGTTTAGCAAAATATTGTGATGGAAAACAGGAAAAAGAGAATTATATTCAAAGAACAGTTATTCATCACCTGTTTCATTTGCCTAAAATTATGCTGAAGCCAAGGAACATAAATTGTAAATTTGTACTACTGTCCATACTCTATCAATGATGGATTCGTTCCCCGTGTTGTGAAAGGAAACAAGATCATCACTTCAACATATTCCCATGTGTTGTTTGAACATTTTTATTTTTTCAACATTAAGTGACTGATCACCCTTGGTGAATAACTGAGCAGCTCCAAAGCTTGTTATCCCAATCTAGAATATATATATACTTTTTGTCTGGTGCTTGTTCAAACTTTGAATACTACTAAACTTACTAGTTTTGCTGTCACAAAGGATATTTAAATCTTTTTGCTCCCAAGAGTTTGTCTTCATAGTATTTTTTTTTAATATTGAAGCACAAAGAGTAAGAACTGTTATGAATATCCTTTTAGATTACTCTTCATTTAGACACAAAAATCCCATCAGGTTTTCTACTATTAATCTGCATATTTAAAATTAGTATGATTTTTAAACTGTCTCCCCAATGCTCTACATAATAAATATTGCTACAGCATGTGTTGAATGTTTGAGAAAATAAATAATTTGAATTTCATCTATATAATTAAAAGTAGTTCCAGTAATCTCCTTAGTCAAATGTTTGTCAAAAGTAGGAAATTGTTACATTTTACAATATTGATGGGAAGTTTAATGATAAAAGATCTTCTGTCTGTCTACTGTTTAAAAAAAAAAAAATAATAATTATTCCAGCATTTAAACTAATCTTATATTATTGAGTAGTCTGGAAACAATGCACTTTAAATCATTTTAACAATAATTACATAAAAATGATTTTGCAGAATAATATCTTTAAGTTTTACATTTAAGTCTGAATAATCTCATCTTAAGGTGTTTGGCTCAAAAACGCATGGTCTATAATGTCACTGGCTGTAATAAACAAAAGCTTTAAAATATTACTACCTTTATTCCAGTAGGACATTGCTATTCAGTATACGATGAAACATATCTTAATTAGCTTTTTATGTCTTTGCAGTTCTCATGCCTCAAGACTTGCAGTTTATGACTAATATTTCCTTAGTTGCTTCTATCAAGGGTTGTTTTTTTTTTCCCTACCATAGGATATTATTATTAAGCGTCAGTTTTAATATGAGCACTTTTTTCCTTAGCGTGTTTCCTCCACCTTTCCCAAAATGTCAGTTTTTGCAAGTGAATGAACTTTGAGTTTTGACTTTTGCACAGAATGACAGATCTTCCATGTCCTTTGAATGCATTTACTCTAGGTGTTGGTAGAATAAAATAATACTCCCCTTTTACTCACATGAATTGTAGATGATAAGAAAATTCCTCCTCAGAGAATTTCTTTCAAAACTAACTTCAGTTCATTCATTACACAGGATCTTTCTTCAGAAGATGTGTATGACAGCTGGTCCAAAAAAAAAAAAAAAAAAAATCTCCCAGTTCTTTATTATTACATTTCAATAATATTAGTTTCAGAAATGGGGTAATAATTATTTCCACTGGCTGACTGGATTTCAGTTCTTTATTATAGCCTATGGTATATATCACTGTCTCTCAGACAAACAAGGCATATATATACTGCTATTTTGAAAACCTATTGCCAATCTATTTTTGCCTTTTTACTGATATAATAGTTACCATGACCACCTTTCTGAATTTTTAAGATATAATTTATCTAATGTCTATAATGTAAAGCATGCATACCATCTGGATTTTTTCGTGTCATCCTTGAAGCTGAATCAATGTCATTTGCTTAGAACAGTTGCCTCAGCATACTGACAATACTTCACAGATCACTTGAAATGTGAATGGTAGAAGAGTAGGAAATGACAGCTTTACATCATGTTGTTCAGATGCTCTAGACTTTTGAGCACATCCTGTTTGATTTATCGTTCGGATTTTATTTATTTTTGTAAGTGGAAGTGAAAATGTTTTCTGAATTTAATGAGATTATTTGTTGCACAAGTACTGTTTGGAAAGAAAAGATAAGGTCACGTGCTCTTACAGTTTGGGAGCAAGGAGTTAGACAAAATTGTAATGGAAGTTTGCCTAAGTGAGAGCTTCTGAATTTAGCTTTAATAATTCACCTGTTTTCCCATTACAGTTCTTTGCAAAATTACTTAAATGATGAGAATAACATGCAAAAATATACATTAGAAATTAATAGATGACACCTGTCAAAATATCTTTAGCAGTACTCACAGACACTGAAAACATACTGATATATAAAATCAATTGTTAATAAATATTTATGTATGTGTGATGAGTTAATGTTTTATAATCTAAAAGAGAAAAAGAAGAAATAAGTTGCATCTTTTTCTCTCTTTCATCTTGGATTCTCAGGTAGAATCCACAAATCAGTGCATTATTCAAGAAGTCAAGGTATTTTACTAGACCTATCACTTAGCAGCAAATGTGATACTTTGAAAACAAGCATTTAATCTCTTTCTATTAAGCCAATAAGCTAATCAGCTGGTTTGCATCTGTGAATGTCATATTACTGGTTTGTCTTTGTGAGGAGAAGAGGGTATTTGAAAAATTAATCATCTGGAGTACTGTATTTCTCTATGAATAACAGTATCACATTTTGATGAGGTTACAGGCTTTTTGGACTAACTGAAATTGCTGATGAGGCCATTCAAAGGAGATAATTCTCAAGTTTCATAAGGGGAAGGTCCCTCTAACATTTTGGAATCCAGTGAGTACTACTCTAATCTTACCTGTATTACTTTATTAACTATTTGAAGAGAAGAGTTTAAAACAATGGCTTATTACGCTCCCCTTTCTGTTTTATTATTGAAAGAGTAACAAAAGGTTCTTGAGACACTGAAGAAAACAGTCAGCTGTTTACAAGTTTCATCACTTGATAGAGAGTGTAGAAAATTGAGAACTATTGTTTTAATTTACTTTTGAATCATGGCCAAGGAAATCTCCTCTGGAGCCCTTCTGGTGACTCCCGGACCTCAACTATAATTGTTTCCTCCTCTCTCTTTTTATGTAGTTCAAAGTACCTGGAATAGAGTGCAGTGATGTAACAGCTCAGCAGAATGATTCTTAGAGGGCAAAACTGAGTATATACATTGTATGACCTGAGGAGTATCCTAACAGCATGTGGAAATATTTGAGGGTTCAAAGCCTGCCAGAAGAATGGAGAGAACTGCAGATGGTAGAAGAAACTAGAGTTGGTGTAATCATATTAATAATTACCCTTTTCGTACAGCCCTTGAACCAAACTATTCTTGTAGCCACGTTAAAACAAACTTGGCCTTTCAAAGAGATGCTTAGAAAACTCTAAAAGAGAGGTAGGAAGTGAGAAGAGAAAAATTACAGATGATTAAGGATCTAGCATTTAAGTTTCTCCGACTCTCTAGAAGAGAGTATAAATATGCCACAAATACTTTTCTTTATAATATTTTTTGAAGTTTTTAAGATTAAAGCAAGATTAATAAGATTTTTTATTATTATTATTTGAAACTGAAATACTATTCCAAGTAGAAATAATCACAGATGTAGGATTCATGTACTTTTACTTAAATTCTTCTACTTTTTGAAAATACAGCAGCAACACATAGGTGCTTCCTTCACAATCAATGGAAAGGAAAACTTCTGTCACTTAACTTCCTGAGTAAACTTAGAAACCTCTCAGGGGAAAAAGTTTCTTTCTCTACTGAGTATAAATGAAGCATGGACTTCTGAATTACTTCTAAAACCCGAAGCAACACACGAATAATCTCATACAGTAGTATGACTGACCAATAATGTAGAACAGTTAGTGCCATTGCAGTAGTAAAGGCATACCTACCTGACCTCCCATTAGGTGCTCTATGTAGGCAGGTGTCAACCATAATACTAAAATCTTTTATTTAAAGCTTTTGCTAACACGGCATGTATTAATTAATGCCAAATTAATTAAAGAAATTCAAATAACAGCACAGAAGTTTCTGGCTGCCAATGTGCATGTGGGTAATATTCCACTAATAAAGAAGACTATTAAATTTAAAGAAAATTATTAAATCCTAAGAAAATAATACATATTCTTTCCAAAATATCATGGTATTCAATTCATATTACAAGCTTTATCAAAAATCAGTACTGATTATAAAGCTTAACTAAACCCTCATTAGGTACGCAGAGAGGCTCTCTTTCACTTCAAAACTACACAATGTATCATAACAGTTGCCTATACTGCTGTCTAGTGTACTTGAAACATCACGTATACCTATTGCTGTATCTTGAATAGCTTTAATATTTACATATATGAATATGATATTTTTTAATGTTATATTTTGAAAATTAAAAAAATCGAACAGCTCTGTTATCAAATACAATCAAATCAAGTACTACAAAATACAGTTATTTTACATTTTTAAAATATTTATTAGAACATCTGGCCTATATTTTTTTTTTTACAGTTTTAAGGTATATGAATAGAAGGGAAAAGAAATGTAATAAGACAGAACCCAATATTTCTTGCAATTAAACACCATATTGGAGTTCAAGCCAACTCTTATTTTCAAAGGTAACATTGCCACATAATTGTATTTTATGCACTCTTTTATAGAAGACTGCACAGAAGAGATGTGGTATTTAAAAATAAGTAAATGTCAATCTTTCAGTGACTTTAAGAGAGAGTAGGTTAGATAGTTAGCTTTTAAAATCTGGTTTTGTATGTATGTCCAGATTGTCTTTTTACAAAGATCAGGCTTTGTTAAAAGGTATGTATCCAAGCTTTTTAAAACAAATTGACATCAGAAATTACAATTTATTTTGAATTTAAGTTAGAAAAAGTGTAGCTGGCAAACTGATTAACTTACTATTAAGACATTATTAACTCTCTGTTCAAAATCATCAGCATATAGATGGCATTTACAGTGAGTAGTGCAGATGCAAAGCAGAGCAATGCCAGCTTAGGCCTGTTAACACACTAGCTCACAAGGCCACCTGTACTTCTGCAGCTATTCTGCTTGAAAAGAGTATGGTGGGCTGTAACTGAGTTATGATGTGTCACACAATTTTGAGACACTTCTGTTTCAAGACACAGCACCACATTAAACAGGTATTACTGATGGCTTAAATGTTACAGAAGTGAAAATTTGTGGATTGTGACTATTCAAGCTGTTGTTTCATAACCAGCATGGGTTTCAATAAAATGTAGCGCATGGTCTTAACCACTCTACAACCCTGAGGAATCAGTGACATTTGTACAAACATGGGAGTCATGGAGAGAGACTATAAATACCATCCAATGGCAAAGGTGAGTTTGACTGAACTTTGTAAATTAAATATTATTGCCTTTGTGAAGTTCAGTAGGTGAAGGGAGGAAAGAACAATAATATTTTTATTTAATTTTACCTTCCTTGTCCCTTGCATTGAGTAATGTCACTAAATTAATCTTTCTTAAGGGAAGCCTGATGATAGCACACTATACCCTTTTTAGAAAACATGAATCCCTCTCAAACTTTAGATCTTTGGCCTTCCAGAGAAATATTCCCATTCCTTGTTTTGTTTTTTTTTGCTTGGATTGCTCAGAATATCAGATAATTTAAATTATTTTTTTTTTTCCTTATAATTTTGCTAAATTTTCATGTGGCTGGGTATTTTGTAGATCTGGATTGTGTCATAACAAATAGACAAAAATATAATGCAAGAAGCATTTTAAACACAACTGTAAATTCATACATAGCTGTGTTAAAATGTCTTTGTTTGTTTGTTTGGCAACTTTTGAAGATCAAAGCAGTCCAACAGATGTGCTATTTTTCCAGTGTCCACTTTTTCACAGTTGAATATTTGGGATTTATTAAGCAACAGCAGGTTCTTATTTCCTGTTTCTTTTAATTCCTGACACTATAATCCAGTATCACTGCACATTTTATGATACATAAATTACTCAATATACCTCAATTACCAAATTATATTTACTATCTACATACTATATACTATCTTTACTACCTATATTACAAAATTATATTTACAATCATAAAATTATGTTTACAAACTCACTAAGTCACTAAATTTTAATTACAGTATGTACCAAAATGAATATTCATGGTCTGATTCATAATAGATAACATTATTCCAGGATTTGCACTAATACTCTCTTATACACTTTCTTTTAATCTTTTCTACTAACAATTGTTTCAGGCAGAAGTTGTGTATTTTTTATTTTAGATTGTATAACAAGTTACAATATCTAACAGTATAAGTCTTATATCTACTGATTTGTTCCCTGTGCTACAGTCTGTACTGCTCTTTCTCAGGCTTCAGTCTTTCTGCTAGTTCTTGCACTACTGTCTATGGACATTGTGGTCAAATAACATTTATTTAGGATTTTTTAATAG
This sequence comes from Actenoides lindsayi, assembly GCA_025331215.1. NCBI lineage: Eukaryota > Metazoa > Chordata > Aves > Coraciiformes > Alcedinidae > Actenoides > Actenoides lindsayi. The sequence goes on along the minus strand of WTSP01014553.1, from coordinate 30,490 downwards.
ACAGATCCCATTGGAATTCTACAGAAAACATAATATAAAATTCTCTGGCAAGGTATGGATGGGAAGCTGCTAATGGCACAGCTGCAACATAGACAAAAGATTGAGAAAAAACTGTTCTGAGCCAACTTAGAAACTAAGTCTTCATGCAGACTAATTTCTGTAAAAATCCTCTGAGATTTATATAATGAAAAAATAGGGTCACTGAGCTCTCCCATGGGGACAGCCCAGTGATGGCTAATAAAGGATTTGTAAAGGAATCTTATGTGGAAAAAAAATTTTTCTCAAACAACCATTACAACAATCTTCATTGGGAAGGAGAGGTATAAAGTATAGAACCATGAGCAATGTCTTGCAACTCTGGTAGATATTCTCAGTACTCAATGCTGCAAATCTAATTTTACATGACTAATTCCACCAAAACTACAATTATTTTATGGTGGCAAAACCATGTTCATATACTTTCAGTAGATGGTACAACATAATAGAATAGAAATATGTTTGGAAATGTATATTTTATTCTGTTTCATTAATAAAATAAGGTTGTCTGTATTTCAACTAACAAATCAAAGAAAAAGCATCTCTGCTATGAATAGAGACTGGGAGGACAGCTGAGACTCCCCTACTTTGTATCACTTCACCCTGTCCCCCTTTCTGTGAAAATTTTGAAATAACAGAATGCAAATAATCCAGGATGTTGTGTTTTTTTTACTAACAAGAGGAATTTTGTCTCAATTTCTTTCTTGCTCCTTACTTTCAGATACATGAAGCATCTCTTACATGACCTGTGTTTCATTTGCCTTAAAACAGGCATCTATGCTTAAGGGATAGCCATTCCTGTCCAGGAAAGCAAGGGTCTCTTACAAATCAGATCTCATATGTGCAGGTTCCATGTAGTTGTCTCAGACACCCTAGAGCCTTTCAAATATTTAAGCAATTGAGCTGCATTCATACAATCAAGGCATGAGTTAGCAGCTGAGTTGCTGCTCTGAGAGCCTAAATATCATCAGTGCTGCAGTAGGAAAGCTGGATATGAGGGCTAATGTGAAGGCTAAAATTTCTTTTCTTCCCTCTCCCCTATCAATCTTACACATATTTCTTCACTCTAGTATTTCTAAATATACACAATGTTAATAACAGATATTTAATTTTAATAGTAAACATGCCAACATTCTACAAAATACTATAAAAGGAGCAAGCTTAAAGATGTGGATATGTCTTGGTTTCACAGATGGCATTGAAATATGGCCTCTTTTCTAAAATCTGAGAGGAAGTGAAAGGTAGACACAGGTGACGATGAAGCAATCAGTGTTTGGCACATGCTAATTCTGAAAAGAGAGCATAAAGTGCTCAGATTAGGCATAAGGCCAAAATGTAGGATGTAATTAAAAAACAGATAAATTAGCTGGCATCCTATCTGGCATGTGAAAATACCTGGCTCCATTAACAAAAGTATTTGTGAGGATACTTATTTATAACTGCACTAAGATTTTATTTTATTCAGAGGAGGACTATTATATTGTCTAAAGACAGATGATGGATTTTATATTTACTATATGTGAGCATCTAAAATAAAATACATCCAGTAAGAAGAACTACAATCTGTACTGGTGAAACTGTTGCATTTACAAAATAAATAAATTAATTCTAACCATGTTTGCAACAATTTTGTTTCAATTCCTTTGAATATTGTAGCAAAGGAACTTTACTAGCAATACAGCCCACAAAGAAAAAAAAAAAAAAAAAAAAAAAAGACTGTAAATATTGATCTTGGGTAAATAAAGACTGACAGGAAGAGATTTTAGAACTATGTATAAACATATAAAGGATTCTTAGACCATAATTCAGCTGTTGCTGATTGGTTAGCTAATCAAGGAAATCAAGGAACATAGGCTGCACTACTCTGTTGATGCAATATGTTGCAAACTTTAACTGATTAACCTTTTCTTGCAGTTACGTATTGATCAACTGCATATTAACTCTGACTTGACTTCTTTACAAATGATAAAGCTCATTGAAAATTAAGGGGAGATATGGGTGGTGAAGGAATACCACATCTAGGAGGTGGTCTAGTCTTTTGCTGTATCATTTCATTGATTTATTTCAATAGGACCTATAAATCCTGTGGGTTACTTTCTTAAACTGAAAAAAAAAAAAAAGTTCCTGTCATGCACAATAATTTATTTTACCCTATATCCTGACAATTTTGCTAGATGATGCACTATCCAAGAAGACAAATGGAGAAGATAATAGCTACCTCTTTCCCAGGACCCTTCAATGGAAATCCAAAGTCTTTACATATTTTTGATCCCAAAGACTTTACAAGTCTTTTCACTGCAGAAGGGTAAGTTTGTCTAAGTAAAATTGCATGCTGGAGTTTTTCTGTGAAAAAACACATCCTGCTACTTTCTTTGGGGTGGTGTCACTTGATGAACATAATCCTCAGCATCTCTACACAAATAATTAGTTTTTCTAAGTGTTTTAGATTGCTGTGTTGTATGGCAGTAAAAAGCTACTGATTCTGCAAATTTAGGTAACATAAATCAGCTCACATCATCACACCAAAGAGTCCCACATGTACATAAAATTCATGTGAATCACACAAAACCCTAAACAAATGAATGTTTTATGCATTTGAATAGCTCCCAGGTATATGATGTATAATTTAACACCTTTGCTATTTGACTGAGTTACAACATAAAAAATTAATGTCTGTATTAAGAAAATCTGCTTATTCTTTACTTTACTTTTTCCAGTTAGGATCTTAGTCATGATCAATGAATTAATGGTAAAATTGTCATATTGACTTTTTTTTTCAAATATTACTTTTAAAGAAGATAACTGAGAAGCAAAATGATACAATCATGTATAATCTTGATCTTGTGTGCTTTACATTTTAACTACTGAAATTAAAGACAAATTGTTTTAAGGCACTCTGTATTATTTTCATCTTACCATCCAGGGGAAAGGGAAAAAAAAAAAAAAAATGCAGAGAAATCAGACATTACTGTGAAGTTCCTGAGCTTATTTCAAGGAAAATTAAATTTGTTTAGACAATAAAAAGGGAAATAAGAGCCACAGGCTAATACATTCCTTGTAAATATTAAATTTATAAACAATATAATATACTACTATATATATGGAAAACACAGTGAGCCTAGAGCTTAGCTTAAAATACTGTTGTTCAGTGCCTTTAAAACAATCTCATATCTATGAGATTTCAATCTACCAGGCCAGACTTCAATATACAACAAGCACTACTGACGCTAGATCAAAGTTTTCGAACTCTACCACTATAAAAGCAGGATGCATGGTTGCAAATAACATCAAAATTATTTACTGGAGCAGTTAGCACTGATTTTCCCTGATATAAATAATTAACTAAAGTACAGAGCCATAAAGAAATCTCCCAATAATTTTTAAA
>WTSP01014553.1:0-26969 GCA_025331215.1 Actenoides lindsayi | reverse complement strand
TGCCTTCATCCAACAAGTGGGTCACCCTGTCATAGAAGGAGATCAGGTTTGTTAAACAGGACCTGCCCTTCATAAACTCATGATGACTGGGCCTGATCACCTGGTTGTCCTTCATGTGCTGCATAATAAAACCCAGGATGATCGGCTCAATCAGCTTCCCTGGTAATACAGTTAAATGAAAACATCTTCGGCACCACATAAATTTATTGATGTGTTCTTTTCTTATTACAATGCGCTATCCTGAAAATGGTATTTATTCATGGAGAGTCTTAGCTTTGGGACACAACTGATGTATCAGCTTTGTTGGTTTGGAGGTTTTTGCAAAATACAAAGGGATTTCACTTATGCTACACAATATACTTTTCCCATCCATATTTGTTGTTATTGTTATTATTGTTTAATTACATCCTCAAACTATTCTCCATGTCAAAGACAGCCAATTGAGGGATGAAGCAATTTTGCTCACACTATACACTTCAAGCTCTGCATCTCCTGTTAAACAAACAAATAAGCAAAAAAACAGTTCTTTTTATGTTATTAATATAGCTGAAAAAACCAGTGTGTTAGAATTCTTCATCTTGCAGTGTCTAATTTAAAGAAAGAAAGAATATCACTGACTACTATGACTTCTACCTTTCCAGTTCTCGCCCCATCCCAGTGGGGGGAAGCGAGTGAGCAGACTTAGATGTCTATTTGGGTTAACCCACACACAACACCTTTCCAATGCTTAAGATCTTTTGGTGACTGTCTCAAGGGGTTTTCTTCTGTCTACAAAGATTTGGCCTCAGATAATTCACATACTTTTAGTGGAATAACTGTATGCTTGAGCTAATTTGTTTGGATGACCTACCTGATGACAGATAGAGCAATTTCTGTTCAAAGTATTGCTGCTAGTATCACTTATGCCAATTCTCTGATTGAAATTATATATGAATACAAATGGGACTAAATATTCCTACAACACTTTCCACACAGATGCACCTTTTAAAAGCGCCAGGGTTTTGTTTTTATTTAAACAATCCTTCAAAAGTGGAAACCCTTTGCCATTGGCACTAGCATGAGTTCCACTGGGTAGATGCTGAAAGTGTTAATTTTGGTGTAGGAGGTTCCTTAGTAAGACAACTTAAGAATAATAAAACCACTACCTCCATGTTGATGTTTAGGAAGGCAGATCAGAATGATGTTATCCAAGGATATCAGAATTCAGTGAATGGACAGACCAGATACTTCATTGTATTCCTGAAATAAACAAACTGTGCAGTATCATGTCAAGGTAAGATGCACCAATGCAAATAATATTGGCAAACCATACATGAAACATTTGATATATATTTGTTAAAATAAGTCTAAGGACATACTTAATATATAGGTCCAAACACTGATAGAGTATGAATTCTACCTTCCTACATAAAACAAATTCAAAGCAACAGAACCAAATACTGTTAAAGCTGACAAAATGGACTTTTTTTTTTTTACTTTTGTTGTTTAATTATTTATAAAGTAGTTCTTATTAATTTCTATTATGTTATTTTATACAAGTTGCTACCCACATTGGTAGTTTATTGTTTTAGTCTCAACAGATTATTTAATGTACCAGTTTATTTTACCTACTGTAATCCCTGAAAGAATGGGATTCCATTCATTAAGGCAGAGATCACTTCTCTCTTACAAATCAAACTAATTTTATAAATCAGTAGGCCAAAAGGCATAATACTAAGAAGCTATTTTAGAAAGGTCTGATATTAGGTTGAAAGCTGTTCTTTTTCAAATAATAGTGACTCAGAAAGATAGACTTGTAGAGAACTAGGGACATAAAAGTTATGTTTTGTTGGTTTTTTTCTTCTTTTAAAGATTAATTTCTATCTCAAAAAGACATCATCAAACCAGACAGATATTCTTTACAGAAGAATAAATAAAGTAGTTAAAGCTTAGAACCACAACATAAGAGATTTCCTTAAGTTTTTCATGTTCACAAACAAAGGAGAATATTTATATATGCTGTTACAATAGAGAAAAATATTTTGCATTTTAAACAAAAGATATCACACTGAGCTTCATTATAAATATTACATAGAACAAGAAGAAATAGCACATAGAAATTTTTCTCCCTTTTTTTTTTGAGCTTATTGAAGAACAGAGAATCTGGAGTAACTTTATATCATCCTTCAATTAGATTTTACACAGAGAGAAAGTATACGGCTAAAGTGGGATTAATTAAAGCTACTGCCAGCAAAAAGACCAAGGAAGAAGGGTCAATACTATAATGTGAATATTATGCTATAATATAAAGAACCCAAAGAACCTGGAAGTGCTATGAAGCAGCAGTGTCCTTGATCACAATCCCAACGATCTTTAGCAAAAAATAAGAAAAATGGGAATTTGTTCATTAGATAGGAATTATCTTAGCTTTTGTGATATGGTCCGTTTTGATTCCCTTTGTAGTCAATATAAAGAGGAATAGTTTCTCTCCACTGGGAAATAAGTTGTGATTGTCTTACCTGATGTATTTTAGGATGAGATGAACTCCATTAAAAACTGTCTTTTCTCTATCAATATTAAATGAATTCACACACCTAGTTCAGCTAGGAAGTTTGGAGAATTACTGAACAAACTTCATGAGACAGGGAAGACAATTTCCTGTTGCTTAAACAACCCCTAAAATAAAGGAAAGAAGACCGCAGGAAATAAAAGCCTATTTCATTAGACTTTATTAGAGTTCTTGCACAGGTAATTCCAGAGCAGGTAGAACTGGGTCTTGCAGAAGTGATATGTTACAGGCTAAAAATTATACTTGTTTCATAGCCCCTTTGCTTTTCATACATATGTTTTTTAATGTACTCTATTGGTTTTGCATGACAAGGCTTTGATAGAGGGGGAGCTGCGGGGGTGGCTTCTGTGAGAAGATGCCAGAAGCTTCCCCCATGTCCAACAGAGCCAGTGCCAGCCAACTCCAAGGCACACTTGCCACAGGCCAAGACTGAGCCAATCAGCAATGGTGGTAGCACCTCTGTGGTAACAATTTTAGGAAGGAGGAAAAAACTGCTGTGCAACATCAGCCAGAAAAGATGAGCGGAATATGTGAGAAAAACAACTCTGCAGATACAAAGATCAATGAAGAAGAAAGAGGAGGTGCTTCAGCAGCCAGAGCAGAGATTCCCCTGCAGCCTGAGTTGAAGACTACGGAGAAGCAAGTAGTCCCTCTGCAGCTCATGGAGATTAATGGTGGAACAGATATCCATCTGAAGCCCACGGAGGACCTCAATCAGAGCAGGTGGATGTGCCCAAGGAAGGCTGTAACCTCAGGGAGACCCTATGCTGGAGAAAGCTCCTGGCAAGACCTATGGCTCTGTGGAGAGGAAGGTGTTTTAAGATTTATTTTTCTCAGCACCCTATTCTGATTTGACTGGGTAACAAATTAATTTATCCAAGTCAAGTCTATTTTGCCTCTGTTGGTAACTGCTGAGTGATCTCCCTGTCCCTATTTCAACCCATGAGACTTTATATTTTCTCTCCCCTGCCCAGTTAAGGAGGGGAAGTGATAGAATGGGCACCTCGCATCCAGCCAAGGTCAAGCCACTACACTTACATATAATACTCAATCACTCAAAACAAGTAGAAGTTAATCTTTCAAGGAACTCAAAAGGCATTTCTTATCAATGACTCCAGGCTAATTGAAAGTCAAGTTAAGTCAACAAAAATTCCTTCATAGATATAAATAAGCTTTCAGTTACTCCCTTGATGATTGTGTCAAGAGCAGCATTTACAAAAAGGCTGATAAGACCTGATATTTAGAAGTTGGCCCTGCTTTGAATGAGGAGTCAGAAGAGATGACCTCCAAGGTTCCCTTATGACTTAGCCTGCTTTATGAGCTTATGTTTCTATGATTTGAACATCAATCAACTCAAACAAGTCTTTCCAAATGATATATGAAACTAAAATTGGAACCAGAGACTAATTTTAAATAAAATATTTCTTATGAGAAAAGAACTTAAAAAAAAAAAAAAATCAAAATCTTTAATCAGCATTAATTTCACAATGAAAAAATCCTATTTATTGATTTTAGTGTTTACTTACATCAAAACAGGTGACCTGAAAATTAGGTAGATAGGTGCATAAGTAAATGTCCTCTTATACATTTTTCAAGATCATAACAAAGTCGTATGGCAAAATAACAAGTAAGCTTATAAAAATGTATCGATAGCATTTTTAATTAAACTGTAAATTGTAGTCCTTGTATTCTTACAAAGGAAAAGGATTAAATCAGCCTTAATATTTACCTTCAGAAAGAGGAATGAGTATAAATGTGCCCTTGTGACTGTTTAAGAAAATCACAGAATCACAGAATGTCTTTGGATGGAAGACACCTTCAAGATCATCTAGTCCAACCTTCGACCCAACACTGCAAGCTCACCACTAAACCATGTCCCTGAACACCACGTCCACGTACCATTTAAATGCCTCCACAGGGATGGCGACTCCACCACTGCCCTGGGCAGACCATTCCAGTGTTTGATAACCCTTTCAGTAGAGAAATACTTCCTAATACCCAGCCTAAACATCCGCTGGTGCAGCTTGCATTCATTCTCTCTGGTCCTGTCACAAAATGATTATTCAAAATAATACACAATATTTCACGCAGCTGTGAAAGGACAACAATTTGTCAATACATAAAGACACTGAAACACTAGGTGAGTATAAACAGTTTCAATTTTATATTCTTTTTTTCTCTCTCTCTCAAAATTACTTAAATAGCATTGGATGCAATATTCTACAACTGACAAAAAAAGAAGGAAGAAAAATATTTATATTAACCATATACAGTGGAGATGATCAAGCATTGTACTCATAAAGGGAAATTATAATATTTTGTTTGGCTGTTTGCCAGAGTTCTCAGTTTTTTACATGATTCACCTTTGGAAAAAAAATTATAGATGCATACTATAAACACACATACGTTGCCCAGAGAGACTGTGGAATCTACATCCTTGGAGATATTCAAAAGCAGTCTGGAAATGGTCCTGGGCTGCCTGCTCTAGGTGGCTGTGCTTGAGCAGAGGAGATGGACAAGATGATCTCCAGAAGTTCCTTCCAACCTTAGCCATATTGTGCTTCTGTGATATACTGGTGGTCATATGTGTGTGGATATTTATAAATCTTAATATATCCATACATATTTATTCACCTCTTTAGGGAACACTTGAAAAAACAGTGTATCAGTTACTGGAAGTCACCAAGACAACATCTTCCAGTTTCCAAAGGAATCTATTGCAACAAAGATAAAATGTTCTGAGTATTGTTTTGATGTATATTTTCAAACTTCAGTCCTTGCTGATTATGTTTCTCCAAATGTGTTTATTATGTCTGCACTTGGGTAAACTGTATACAGATTTTGGTGACAACTCTTTATAACTCCCTGCTTCCAAGAAAGAGAAAGTTCTAACTAAAAGTCTGTTTCGCAAATAATTTTGATTAGTGTAGCTAATTTTTACTGTCTTTACCTGAAATACTATTTTCTTAAGAGCATTTAAGACATGAGTGTCCAGTCTTCTTCCCCATGATTTTTCCTATGGAATGGAGGGTTAAGAAGCTAACAGTTGTCATACAGTACTGAAACAGGAGAGTCCACCTACTTAAGTATTGTATCCTTGACCACAGTTATGATCAGCTATTTTACAAAAATAGTACAAGAAGTAGTAAGCTTTACTGTTAAAAAAAAATGAATTATTCTACTGGGTCTGTCTGGGATGGAGCTAATTTGGGTTCATTAAGAAGAATGTGACCAGCATGTCAAGGGAGGTTCTCCTTATCCTCTGCTCTGCCCTAGTGAGACCACATCTGGGATGCTGTGTCCAGTTCTGGGTCCCCAGTTCAAGAGAGGCAGGAAACTACTGGAGAGAGTCCAAAGGAAAGCTACAAAGATGATATGGGGAACATCTCTCTTATGTGAAAAGGCTGAGACACCTGGATCTGTTTAGCATGAAGAAGAAAAGACTGAGAGGGGATCTTATCAATGCTTACAAATGAGTGTCAAGAGGATGAGGTCAGGCTCTTTTCAGCAGTGCCCAGTGATAGGACAAGGAGCAATGGGCACAAACTAAAACACAAGAAGTTCCACCTCAACATCAGGAAAGAATTACTTAATTTGAGGATAATGGAGCACTGGAACAGGGTGCCCAGAGACGTTTTGAATTTTCCTTCTCTGAAGACTTTCAAAACCCATTTGGACATGCTCCTGTGCAACCTGCTCTAGGTGAACCTGCTTTAGCAGGGGAGCTGGAGTAGATGTTCTCCAGAGGTCCCTTCCAATTCCTACCATTCTGTGATTCTGTGTAATTTTCTTCATAGCAGCCTGCATGGTGACATTTTAGCTAAGTAATCAAAGCAGTGTTGATAACACACCTATGTTTTAGCTACTGCTGAACAGTGCTTGCACAGCATTGAGGACTTCTATGTTTCTCACTTTCTCTGTCCCTGCAGGGAGTTGTCTAGGGGTGGGCAAGAGGCTGGTATGGGATATAGCCAGGACAGCTGACACAAATCAACTAAAGAGGCATTCAATACAATATAACTACATGCTTAGCAATAAAATAGAGGAAGGAAGGAAGCAGGGGTAGTTTTTCTAAGGTAGGTATTACTTGGAGAGTGACTGGACATCAGAGGCAGTGAATGCCTCTGCATCACTTATATTGCATTGTCTTGTTTCTTTTCACTTACTAAACTTCCTTTATTTTGATCCAGGAGTTTGTCTTGCTTTTGTCTTTCCAGTTCTAACCCCCATGATTCCACTGATCATCTCCATTCCAAACATCTTGATTATTTTAATCATTCAACTCTGAATTTTTCCATTATCCATATAACATTTAACTCTCAAGTCTCGATATAAATATATTGCTCAAGGGCTACCAATTTAAAATGAGTTCACTGTACTAATGAGGTATGATTAAAACGTGTTTCCATCATCAACTTTTCTGCTTTTTGGCATAATTGAGTGACAGTTTCTTATTGTGCTAAAAAATAGGGTGAGAGGATGGGTTTCAAAAATAAACAGCAATAATATTTCAAGATTTATTTTTTTTCTGAACATTTCACCTTTTATCCATTAACAGTGGCCAAAGTAGAATCCAAGCAACAACAAATATCTGCTCTTCCATATTTCCCTTGGAAGCCTAGTCTTTTGACAATTGTCAAGTCCTGAGATGATGAAAGGTGACTTCATTTGAGTACTTTTCTACCCAAAATTGGCATATCAAATATCACGGGATAAAGAGCTCCCAATGGTTTAGAGACTGAATGCCTCAAGGCTGCTTAGAAACCTGTGGGAACATGATGGCAATACAATAATAATGTGCTACTTAGTATAAATATTTTCTTGGGCTCTACAGGGTAAAGTAACAAACACATCTGTCAACACAACTTTTCTCTCCTTTAGAAATGGGAAGAAAATATACTTACTATGATAATTTTTGAAATAAAACACCATAGTTCTTTTTTGAGTCTCTCTTTGGCTACTGATTTTCACAGCTTTTTTCAACAGTGCTTTTTGTATATTTCTTTAAACATCATGGAGGTCATGTCTCTCATTGTTATATATACATATATGTTACAATTCGTAGAAGGATTTGAAAATAGTAATGGATTACAATGCTTTGATTTGGATCTGGCTTCAAAAAAGAAGGGAGAGGAAAAGACACAGTAAAAGCATAAAAAACATCAAAACCCAACCAACCAAACAAACAAAAACCAACAAAAACCACACACACACACACATACACACAAAAACACAACAAAAAAACAACAAAACCCAAACAACAACTTACTCTGTAAAACTAACAAGTAATGGCAACATAGAGGGAAAGTAATTTTCACTGAGTGGCATCCTGATGCGCAATTTAATATAGCAAGGCAGCACTACTCAGACTATGGCAACTTATTGAAATCCAAGAGATTGTCTTCCCGAGGAAATCCTGTGCATGATAAGGCACGGACTCATTCGTACAAACACTTCTGTATCTGTGACACTGCTATGACATACTTTCAAAATCATTGACCCATGGCATTTGGTTATTAGTGCAGAAGAAAAATAAACTTGAAAAAATGTTGTGTTCTTTTTGTTTTGTTTTTTTAAAGAACGTTACAACTACCAAGAGCATGCATTTACAGGTCTTTTCCTTTTGCGTGAATACAGCCCATTAATTTTTTTAATGGAAAAACAGCACAGAATTTGGGGGGATTTCAAAGACAAAATCAGTGTACTCAGAAAAACTGGACACCTAGAAATGCTCCCACTGAGCAGTAGTCAGTTATTATGCTACACAGACAAGAGCAGCCTGACAGCCCCTAACCCAGGACTGCTTGCAAAGGGATTTTCACTGTAACTCCTTAGGGATCTTCCACATTTCTACACTACCTAGTCAGCCTCAAGAAGGTAATAAAGTTAGAAGCAGTAAGGAACACACAAGTAAGGCAGATCAGGATCAGGAATAACAAAACAAAGAGAAGTCATGATTCCTAAAATGTCATCCCCCTCTTTCCTCTCCTTCTTTTTAACAGTGATTTCTTGTATGAACTGGTGAACACTTTCAGCTATTTCCAAATAATACAAAGAAAAAGAAATAAAAGAGAGCTGGGCCAAGGTTCCTTCGCTAAGCTTGCAAGCCCCTCTGCAATGTCACCTAAAATTTTCAAACATGAAACAGTAGGCTGAAAACCACCAGATTTGGTCATAAGGGAAAAAAAAAAACAAAAAACAAAAAACAAAAACAACAAAAAAAACCCCACCAAGCAAACAAACAAACCCAACACAAAACAAAGAAAAACTTTGATAAAAGAAAATTTGAAACTGCTTTAGGTGTAAAATACAGGTCATAAAAAATACCCTGATTTCAATTCTTGACTGGTGTCAAATCTATGATTGAATCTCTCTGGCTTCATTGTAGTTTTTTTTTCCTGTCCTTTCATATTTGATACAGTCTTCACGACAACATTCTGGGATATAGTTCAAAAAATGCTAGAGTTTACTATATGCAGCTTTGTATTATTCTATTACATAGTATGCACTTCTCAGAAGACATAAGAAAGTATGGTTTCTGTTCCTAATTGTTTTTCAACCCCTTGCTATAATTATGACAATTTTTCAGGGAGATAACAAGAGAAGGGGATTAGAAAAAGAATTAAAAAAATGTAGCATAGCACAAATATTTTAGCTCAGGTAATTGCTGCATTACTGAGAAATGCAGTTGCAGAGGAATTCCACAAAAGAAAATATCTTTAAACTGCATTGCATCTCATATGTTTTTTTCTTTGTATATTCTATATGAATAAAAAATGAAGAACATTCAGAGTGTATGCAGGACAAATGGAGTTGTAGATAGCATCTTACTGAAGTTAAAAAAGGAGGATATGACTGTACTTCTGACTGGCAAAATTGGGAGTGTACAATCCCATCACACCTATTTAGTTTAAATACTGCTGCTGTTTCTTCTTCATAAATGCTACAAACTCTATTTCATATGTCTCAAAGAAACAAAAAAAACAGCTTACTACTTTCTGTTAATTCTGGAAGCTTAAAATTAAAAACATAAACAAAAAAAAACCCCAACCAAACAAAAAACCCACAGGAAAACAAACAAACAAAACCACAAAAACCTGAAGATAATAAGCATTTTTTTTAAAAAAAGACCCTGATATAACTTCCTAACTGCAGGGGAAAAAAACAAACAAACAAACAACAAAAAAACCCCAGTATGTCATTGGAATACCAAATAAGTAAATAAATAAGAGTAATAAAATCAGAAATGGAAATTACAGACATAGAGCACCAAGACCAATAAAGCTTCATAAATCCCAGTACTAGAGAACAGACTCTGGTTGCCACAGAAGTTGCCAGTATTCTGGAAAAACTGCAGCTGTACTTTGAGTCCCACAGACAGCTAACTTCTGACAGCTGTGAATGGGTCTTTGTAAATGTAGACTTCTCTCTTTGACTCAAAGCTGAACTTCTGGAAATGCTCCAAAACAGTCACTCTTGTGTAGCTGAAAAAAGCTCTAAATGCATACTAGGAGATGGCATGGCAGACTAGGCATATCTAAATGTGCACACAATCTGTCGATGCATTATCTTTCTTTCCCCATATAAGGATTGGAATTTGCCTGTTTGCACTTTCTGTATATTAAAAACTGAGAAACATCAGTAAGTAAAGGGAATACCATAGAAATGCAGGGTCAAAACCACATTGCAACAGAACGCTATTGAGTTAATGGAAATGGTAACTTAGGTTTAAAGTACTCAAGAACCCTGTCAGTAAAACAACCTCAAAATGTTTAAAGATGTTAGAAACAAAAAATAGTATTTTAACAGCATGGTCAACTCAGGTGATATAGAATTTGTTTCAACAGTATATTTTCAAACATTATTTACTCAATCTCAGTACAAAATGCTGAGAATTCAACTGTTTTCTCAGTAAGGAATGTGTTTAAAAACCTGACCTTGATCCTAAATTTATCCTTTTTTTTAACCCCACAAACTTTCAGCTTAGGAAGCCTATTGATCATATGCTCTGACTTACTTTTCCCTATCTTGGGAATGACAGACTTACAGCATTCTTAGCAATTACCGATGTTGCCACGTCAGACATCATTTAGGCAACCTGCACACCCATATTCTCCAAGGTATTTAGACATTGAACTTCCACTGATTTCAAACACGGTCAAAAAGATATTAGATGTATAGGTGTTATCCTCAGTGGTCCTTAGCTCCTTTTCAAAGGAATCCACTTAACTGGTATGTGATACTCCACTTGAAGTTACTACAGATATATTCAATTCTTTATTGTATGCATACAATTATCAGTATACCCAAAGTCACTAATCATGCACCCTTGTTTGATGCATGTGTGAAAATCTCATCTGAAAGGGCATATTCTGCTGCACTGTTATGGCATCAAGTTAGGAGTGGAGATTGTAGAAAAATTACACCTATATTTATATACCCTGCATGTATGCAAAATGCAAAAGCAGCCACTGTTTCTTGGAGAACTGTTTCATCACTTTTCCTCTGTAGTTGTGTCGCATCTTAAAGAAGGCAGCTGAGTGAGGAATGAAGCATTACTACTGGGTAGCAAGGCATACTCCAAAAAAACTGCAGACTTACACTTCTAAATATACATAGAAGGTACATATTTATATACTCTCCTATACATACACGCAAAAACTCATACACATATGTATGCATATAGAAGAGTTACACCTCTAGGATCTTCATATGCACTCTGCTATCTGCAGAACCACTCTTCTTCATTTTTCTCTTGAACTGATACTGCATTTTCTTCCCTTATCATACAGCTGTATCAGTTTTCAGTGGAGAAGAACTATATTCAGGGGTCAGAATGACCTTAAAAATCTTTGGGAGAAGCAAATTCAATACTGCCTTTGAAATCTAATGTGACCATAGGCTATATGAAACAAAGGCAAGTGTATTTGCCCTTGTTACTTTCTCTTACTTGCAATATAGAAAATACTGAAAGTGAATAGGGGCATATAAGCCAAAAAAAAAAAAAAAAAAACAATAAAAAAAAGGCATTTCAGAATTAAAATCATCCTTCGTTAGTGTAATTACTTAAGAAAAGTCTGTTTTCCAGTGTATTTCAGCATATAGTAGGTGTTCCAGAACATATTCAGATTTTTTTTTTTGGTGTGTATTAACTAGCTGATTTCAAATAACTGAATTATCATCATCTCAAGGTTAATTTACAGAGGAGTAGAAAATTCCATGCTGTGAAACTGAAATCTTATTCAGTGAAAAGTTTTGGCAATTATAGTCTGGCACATTTACATATCCTGGCATTTTAATGGAGAGCATCTTGCAAAACAAGTGATCAGCTGGAAACATATAATGCCACACAGTAGACTCCATCCGGATCTCAAAGTTCATCTCACATTAATCTTTAGAGTCTCTGGAATTGGTTTCTATTTACATGAGAATATTCAAGAGTCTGGTAATTATGGACATTTATTCTCCACTGAAAAAGATAGGCATGAGGAGTGGAAGGAAAGAAAATAATATCTGTGCATTCTAATCTGATAGAACTGAAGAGGATTTTTCTCTTGATTGCAAAGTTATCTTTCCCAGATCTTTGTAAGCTCTGTGCTGTTTACAGATATATTTTTAAACTTGAATATACAACTGCAAGCATTGACCTTCGTTACTGCGTGTTTTCACATCTTTGGTGAAAAAATCACCAAAGGAAACTATAACTTTTTAAAACAGTGTTGTCAGTGTGTGGAGTATCTAGCCAACACTGATAGTGACTGTGCTAAGCATTGCAGCCTCATACAGCTCTTTTTATATTAGTTAATTTGAATCACTGAAAAAGTAACAGTGTTCTTGTTCCTTTAGAATTTGAAAAGGTCGTGCCAAACAAATTGAATGCTTCAAACAGTCAGTGATTAATAAGGCATTCCTGGAGTGGAATGTCAGGCTAAGGCTTCTCAGTTAATTTGAAAGATTATTGACTGACTACAATAAATGGAAAAAAAAGGATGTGTAAATAAGCCAAATGAAACAGAGAAAAAATCTTAAATATTTCGATCCAAAATGGCTTCATAAAATATAAAAGCCTAGCCTGATACATTCAGAGTCTCCACTGACTGGGAAGAAGTGATTTTGAAACTTGGAATTTTCAAGAGACTGTTAAACTCGTGTTATCAAGTTCCTTGGTCAGAATTTATTATCACTGAACTTCTGTATGAAAGGAGTAGTCTCACCACACTTTACAATAAAATAGCATGCTGTGAGGGGTATACTCTTCCTGGAATGTTCCTTTAACCACGTATTTTGGACAGCTGAGCCAAATACTCTGTTTTTAATGATCTGTAAAACCAATAATTTGTTATTGAATTACACTGGTATTCAGAGACATCGAGATGGAAAGAAAAAATTAATTAAAAAACTCACAAGATATTAACATAAGCATAGAAAATATATTTTTATATTTAAATAAATATAGGATTTGTGTCAGAATTAAGGCATATTAGGTGTTTTATAAAGAAACCTGAACACTGCCACAGTCCATGGACTAGAAACAACAGAATAATAAGAAACAAAGTGCCCTGTTGGCATTTTTCAGAATATTGTAAGGCATCAAAAAAAGCCCCAGAATTTTCTAGCCCAAGTTTCTTTATAGAGATAAACTCTATGCTAATACCATAAATGCTATAAAGACTGAAAATGTTGTGGACTGGTACTAAAGTCAGTACCTTCATATGACAGTTGTTTTTAACTGCTTAAAAAAAAAAAAAAAATCAAACAAACGCCTAAAAACCAACCAAACACCCCCCGTTTTATATATATTTCCAGCATCCTCAGTATTAGTATGTGTCATTATCTATTTAAGTTGATGGTTGAGGTCAGGACAATGTAGCTTTGATGAGTCATGTTTCGACTGGAGAGAGGAGATACTGATTCTCTGAATTGGTGTAAACATTCTAATGGCTATTACTTTCTTGTTGGAGCATATATGTTGAAGAAAATGACAAGGTAAGACCTTACTGTGGTAGATATTAGGATGTAGATGATACATGAAAGGATGGTATGTCACTCGTGCTCTGCTAAGTATTTGACAAGAAATGTCTTCTGATTCTCCATGCTCCAAAACCAAATGGAGTGCAGAAAACTTAGTAGATCAGAAAACAGTGCCGGACAAAAAACTCAGCAGAGCATTGGAGATATGTGAAGTCATAAGTTGCTTTTAAGATCCACAACATCTCAGCAAACAACTGTGAATCTCTCAGGTGCGCTTTTACTTTTGGGAAGTGTGAATGGGGAATGTAAAGCTACTTAGCTCTTGAACAGGCTTGGACTGAATTATAAACTATAATGAATCATTTTGATAAAGGTTAATAATAAAAATTTCTGTTAGCAGTCTGACTCAGTCAAGCATAATTTTTGCCTGTCTCAGAATCTTTTGTCCCTCAGATTTATTAATTCATCTGGTTTATGATTAAAGGCTTCCCACAGACACAACCTCAGATTTCTCATTACTGACCTTTAAAGAACTTAACATAATAGTGTAGAACTTTCATCTAAGCTGTTCCTTAATTTCCAAAACTAAGGGTAGCAGCATGGATGCCTACGCGTTTTTAGTGAGTTCTCGCATAGCCAAAAATAGACTATTGAACTAGAGTTTCTCCCATCTATCTTTCAGCACTTAAATAAGCCTTTAAATTATCTTAGATCCTTACTTTCCCTGACAAAGGGACATAGTCAACTGAAAGAAACAGCTATCTTGAGAGGGTGATTCAGTTCTTAAGGAGGCTTTTAACACCTGTTTATCATTAAGTACAGAGGCAGCCTAGAGCAAATAACTCTACGCTAAAACAGGCTCCAGTACCTATTTGCTGTGCTTGAATTTTTCCAGTAAAAACAGCTTGTCTCCTACCTTCAGGGGTAGGTGTCACTCTGAGCGGAACCGTTTTGAATTAAATTCCGATTTAGCTGAAGTCCGTCTGAGCCCCTTTTTAGTATGCGAGGGTCTAAATGTATCCCCAGGTTTAATTAAAGTATCATGTAATGTGGTTTTTTTTAGTACATTGAAGTTTTAACTTTGCAATCTCTTGTTATCAATAAACTTGTACTGAAATTTATCTTTAAAAGGACAGTAAACAACAATGATAATAATAAACAGCAGGTGGGGCAATTTTTTCAAGTGCTACTTTATCTCATGTACATGTCAGATGTCTAAGCAAACAGTCTTTAAAGCTTGGGCAGTCTGTAAATTAACAGTTTTAATTAACAGTTTCATTCATGAAAACTACTGAAAGGATTCTATCTGTAGTGGAAAAGTATTCAAAGCAATAAATAACTTTTGCAAGCGTGAAAATTAAAATGATGAAGGAAAACTATATGGCATCTCCAGATCTATTTCTAAGATTTCAGGCATGCAAATTTTATTCCTATTTGAAAAAAAAAAAAAAAAAAAAAATTGGGGGAAGAAAAAAAAAAAAAAAAAAAAATATTTTATTTTACTTATCTTGGAATAGTTTCAAATTTCTGTATTACTGGTTTAACTGTCCAGTGACATCATGCTCTGTAACACAGAACTCTGAAAAAAAAAGACTTGTGAGTGAACCTTTAGGAAGCTTAGGTTTACATCTTAACCTGCATATATGTGGGGCATATTATCACGCACAGGATTTGGGAATTTGGGTGAATGTCACCTTTTGCAACTGCTTTGAAAGAGGAAAAATATGAAACTTTGATTAAGAAAAATAATTAAAAAAAAATGAAGTGTCTCTGCTCACACATTTTGTTACTGGGGCTTCAATTTTTCTGGTCTAATAGTGTCAGTGGAGTGAAATGTTATGCATAATATCAGAATGTGGTCCAGAATGAAGCAAGATTTATGTAATTTAGGAAGCTCTGTAATAAAACACAAAGATAATTTGATTAGAAAAAGAAATTAAAAGAAATTATAGTAACACGATTACGCCTTAAAATATGAAAGCATTAATAACATTTTCACAAATCATAACTTCAGTTTAATAAAGATTAGATAAAGAAACCAAAACCAGATGGAGGTATATCAAAATAGTATGTGCTAAATAAACATAAGAGATTATTAATTTACTGCTCAACTATTATATGATAATGCAACATGAATCCATGATACAAAGTTTTTTTAGCAAGATGAAAATATTTATTATTTCTTACTCAATATAACTAATAGCTATGATATTTAAAAATGCACTCTATTTGAAAGCATATGCTGTAAGTAGCAGCATGTAATGAATGACTAGGGATTACATATTTGTGGTATCTACAAAGGTCAGAAGGCTTTTCATGATAGTACTAGATTCCTCCTGCTAAGGATATAGAGTGAAGATACATATGGGACATGCAAGTCAATTAAACCAGTTTTTGTCAAAAGCAGAAATAGAAAATAAATCGTGCTTATTTTATAGCAACATTTTTGGGTATTAGTGTAGCAAATTAAATTATGTCGTAGTCAGCAGTTATTACTGATAAATCACGTGGCACTTACTGTTCTGGATATCCTGCCAAATGTGCAAATTCCCTTGGCAAGACTGATGACAACATTTTTTATTTATGTTTTTTATATACTTTTCTTTCAGCATAACAAACATTTTATCTTGAATGTGAAGGTTAACCATTGAGCTTTGTTAATTGTATTCAAACAAAAAAATGCAAGTTTAAAATATTATTAAGAACAATGGAATATGTAACAAAGGGAAATAAAATACGAATTAACAGAAAACTATGCGTTAAACATAATTTGTTGAGTAAATAGTAATTGCTATGATAAGGAAACATAAGCACAAAGCAAGGAAATTGATTTCTTATTATTGCATCCACATGACATTTTAATCCATATATAACAGCAAAGAGAGGAAACAAACAAAAATTCCCACTGCTGGCTACACAGGTCTGCTGTCACATCGTTACTGATAATAGCAATGTTTCACAATTTATGTGTTCATCCACATCAATCTAACAGAATAAGAAATGAAAAATATCTGTAATTGCATAAAATAAATGTAACCATACAGAAATTTTCATGTGCACTTGCTAGCAACCATATAAGCTATTTTTTGAAAGAGAACTTAAGACACTATGCATGGTTTCCTGGTAAGACTATTTCAAAACCTGGTACTTGTTTGCCTTTAAAAAGTATGGTTTATTTTATAAAGCTAAGTAAAATATCTCTTGCCTTTTCTACAGTAGCTGGGAAACTGCTCAAGTGGAAGGAATTAATTTCATTTAGCCCTGTATAGATGCATTTCAGAAGTAGGTAACATTTTGTAAAGGAAGACAGCTTCCTAATAAAGCTTGAAGTCTGTAGAACCTACATAGCCTTCAAAATGCTGAAGTTTATCTTAGGCAAGACAGACTTTATGATTTAGGTACTGATACTAATATTTATTAAATTTCTCTGTTGCTTTCCCTTTCAGCAATACATTTGCATTAAAAAAAAATGGATTTATGTGAGACATAAAAGGACAGTAAATATTTCCAACATCTTATTATATTAAGAGTTAGATTAATTTTCCAGATGATATACTGGAGAGGGAGCTCTGAGAAATGAATTGAATTCATTCAATAAAGTATTCTATATTCCATATGTAACATTTCAGTTAACTTATCTCATTTTTCTTCAGTTCCTGAAATGAGGACTGGGGATAATATTTCCTTTCACCTCTCCTTCACCTGCTTTTTCTCCTCTCACTGCAATATTCCAGATACCTAAGTACAGTTAAGTAACTTCACACTATTCATTTATGACTGTTTTTCAAGAGGACTGACACTCTCACTCCAACTGATTATTCTCTAAGTCATAGGTTGTAACATAGCAGTATATATTGATACTATCCGTTTAGATATCTCTAATGGAGAATGCAGATGCCATTTGTAACTACTAGGCATCACCATAGTATCAATAAATATAGAAAAAATCCCATGTGACTTTTTACTTAAGCTTTGTAGATGTTCACGTTCCACAGGGACATATATAGAAATCTAGAGCTGAAATTACATTAAATCATACATTTGTACCACTTCTATCCAGAAATATATTGCTCATCAGCATTTTTTTTTCCTCTGAAGACTGTAACTCTGTGTTTCTCTGTAACAGAGGGTGTGAAAGGGTCCCTGGTGTACTATAACTAGCAATAGAATAAGACTTAAAAAATGTTTGCAGGGCATTTTGAAATTCTTAGCTAAGGTGTATTATATAGCTATGACTATGATCCCAGCCTGTGGTTCAAACAATATGGGACTACAGCACAGTATATTTAAAGATAGATTTTCAGCTTTGTAATAAATTTGCCTCATAGATTTATTGATCTGTCATAATTCAGTCTTGTCAGTTGACCAGATAAATTTAAATTAAATTTAAAACAGACAAGCAAAAATTCAAAGCAAATACCAGATTATTATATCTGTCCTGATACAAGTTGCTTTCACTTTGACATTCAGTCAGTTTACTTCAAACAAGAACCAGTAGCATGAAGTAGACAAGGCTGACTAAAAATAACAAGATATGGTTCATCAATGTATTAATCATCTCAAAAGTTTTCAGTGCAGTGGACTTGCAACTCTCTCCTCTTTGGGTTAAAAGACTGTGGACTCAAATTTTAAATCAAGACCATGACTCTCTTAACATCAG
Source organism: Actenoides lindsayi (assembly GCA_025331215.1). Classification (NCBI taxonomy): domain Eukaryota; kingdom Metazoa; phylum Chordata; class Aves; order Coraciiformes; family Alcedinidae; genus Actenoides; species Actenoides lindsayi. The sequence goes on along the minus strand of WTSP01014553.1, from coordinate 8,790 downwards.
TAAAGACATTAAAAAAAATAAAAAATAAAAAAAATCTGTTAGCAAATACCTTTAAAATAAAACCTCTTTCACTAATCCCTAATTCTTAGACTGTGTGTGATACAAATGTCCAGCAGTAAAATGTTTTTCAGTGCTGACATCTCCAAAACAGAATTATTGTTCTCTGCAAGTTCAAAACAAGTAAGGTCAGAATTACAGTTTCAAGATTACTGACTGCAGGTTCAGCAAAGCAGCTTTTCTGTAGTCATGTTTTGAATAGTATTGAGAAGCATGAAAGCCTGTTTGTTTATGTGTTTGTTTGCTTTTTAAGTAAAGGTCTGTATTTTGAAAAAGAGAAGGCAGTGATCAAGAACTCCCAGTTTCCGGACAATATGAGTATAGTTCAGCTCTCAGTGTCTTACATACTACCTTGTGATGTCACAAGAAATAACTATTTAATCCTTTGAAAGATCTGTTCAAGTATCTTGCTTATTAAAACCGAAATAATAAATCTTCACACCTCTTTCCATTGTTCCTTATATTAAGAATAATAAAATGTATTTATTTATTTATTTATTTATTTATTTATTTATTTATTTTGAGCCTCCTCACATCATAATGGCTACTGACAACTTGATTATTAAAAGAATGAAAAGAGTTACTACTGAATTATTTTAACATTAATTGTAAGGGTCAGATGGCTGTACAATCCATCAAAGGTCTTAAAATCTTGAAACATCCCATTTATCAGGATGTTGTACAGAGGCTTACGACAATACATGTTTCTTCATCACTCTTAGACATATATAATTAATAGTTTATTATCTGAAACCCCAGTTTTATACCAAACCATATGAATAATTTTGAAATGATAATAAATCTACCATGCAAAAACCTTAAATTGTCATGGCTTTTAGAAGTTTTATTTTTCCATTTTATCTATATAACCACATAATATCAAAAAGACCATCCTAAAACCACTTTAATATGCATTTAAAAAAAAAAAAAAAGCTTTGAAATCTAACTGCACAATCATGAATCTCTTAATATGTCCTCTTTAGTAATTTGCAAGATAGTTGTCAAACAGAGCTCTAAAAATCACAAAGAACGTTTACTATCATGTTTTCTACCTCCAGCTCAATTTCTCTCACTCTTCTTCAGTTTATGTTTTCATTAAGCGTTTTCCTGCACATAGGTGCATATAGGGACACCTAGTGGCAGCAAGTGATGAAAACTTCCCAGTCAGAACACCTGGAGAAGTCACCAGTGCTATGAAACACAGATCACGCTGAATAGCCAGAACATGAAACTTCACTTCATTGTAAGGCTTCTGTGCTTTTACTGGAGTGACTCCACTTAAAAACCAAAACCAAAAGGTTTCTCACCTCCGTTTAATGGAACATAATATAGTTATAGTGCCTTTTAGGTAGGATGGTTAAATAATGGATTGATTTTTAATTTTCACTGAGTAAATAAAGCTCCATATTTATCCTAAAGAAAGACTAATCTGTTTCATTAAATCAGCCTATCCTATGTTATTAAGTGAATGCCCGTATATAAATATGTGAAACTAATATGCTCTTACCTATCATTTGCAGTGTCTAGATCCAATGTTCAGAGACCATTGAGACTGACAAAATTCTTGCTGAGTACCTTCATGTGCCTCAAGGATCTACACTCCTTACCACTAGACAGAAATATTTTTTCATAGACATTAGGAATCACATTAGTGCTGTTACTACAGAGTCACCTGAAAGTGTAATCTATACTGATTATCAGTTTCTGGCGTCCTCTTCTTGTTTTGGTTGTGAGGAACAGTTCAATAGAAATTCTCATGGGATGCTTAACTCCCCCGAAGTGAACAGGTACAAGATAGGTCAATCTCTATCCTTGAGTGATAGTATACTCACCATATTCAAATTTCTATTAACTAATCTGGTGTAAAAAAAATAACTCTGCTTCTTTTATTCAGTGTTTTAACCATTAACACAGAAAACACTTGGTAATTCTCTGAGTTTCTCCCACTAATTCTATTTTACTTATGGTAAGAAAATTAAAGCAGAAAGAAAAAAAGAAGAACCTGATAGATTTGTACCTTAGGGATACCTCTTCATGTAAGAGTATGAATATACCTCTGCATGTAAGAGTATGAATATACCTATGTATAACTTCTATCCTACAATTTCCACCAGAAAAACTAAGAAGCTACTCCAGATGAAGCATTCAGATCCACCTGAAATCAGAACCATTTTATTTCAGTTATTATGGATAGATTTAGGTACTTAATATTAGACATATTTCATGTGATATAATTTTAATTATTTGATAATCCTAAGTATAGCAAGGAGATAAAAGAGATGAAAAGTAAGATCTAATGTATAATGACAGAACAGTTTAGGAAATTTTAGATGTTTTGGTTTTTTTTTTTCATCCCTTAAACCATGACATGCTGAAAGCATAGGGAGAATGGAACTAAGTTGAGTATGATTTTCATAAGAAGTAGCAATAGGAAGTGTAGCAACACAGTGATGGAGGGGACTATCTAAATTCCTATATCCTTACAGTTGTGAATTACCATATACTAGATATGTAGTAAAAAAACTAAACCAAAACAAAACTGAAACCAAAACAAAAACAACAAACAAACAAACACAAGAAAAAAAAACAATGAAAAAAAAAGTCTACAGGACTTTTACTCTAGATGGTACTACCCACTTTCCAATACTGACTCAAACCCTTTAATTTTGCAGTAAAGACCAAAGGACAGATATCTAGTGATCCTTGGCGGGGGGGGGGAAGAAAAAAAGGGAGAAAGAAGGTGAACAAGGGCACCACCAATGGTCTACTGAAGTCCCTGCAATACAAGGAAATATGTTAGAATTTTTTTGGAGAATATTCTAGGAGGTAAAACAGGTCCCACTTTATAAAGGAGAACCAAAGAAGGAAAGAAATTAACAGAACTCAGAATCTAATTTATACAATAAGTGGAAAAAACATCCTTCCTGACCTGAGAGCCTGCAGTAAGCTCTGAGGCAGAGGATAGATACAGTATAAATGAAGAACAACCATATTCCATCCTCTTCAAAAAGCCTTTTCCTTCCCAACTCGGCACAAATGTCACTTTTTTAAAAAGAACTGTCCCATTCAATTATACATTTTTTTTTCGGTAAGCTTTTCAAGTTCTATCTTAAACCAACTTTGTACTATTGGCCTTATTACCTAATTAGAAGACCAGTACTTCACTTCTCAGGCAGTCAGTAAATGTCTTGATATTTATATGCTATATAATCAATATATAGGTATTTCATGGCATGCCAACATCACTCTGTAGTTCAAATACTTACTGTTTGTTTTTATTATTTAAATAGGAATGCATTTGTAATCACGTGCCCTTTTAATATCTATTTGGCTATGTATGCCTTTAAAAAAAAATAAAAATCTCTTTTGTAGACACATTTTGCATGCCCTAATTATCCTACTTTCTTTTTGAGGTTTAAATTTCATTTTAAGATCTTCTTTGAATGTACCACTAGAACCATGCATAATACAACAGGAACTCATGAAAAAGCACATCCTTTACAATAGTATTAATGCCTTCCCATGTATTAGAACAATCCTACCTAACATACATCATAGAATCACATTTCTCCTTTCCCTTTATGTCAGTACTACTTTTATAACGGCAACATATAGTCACTTTCTGATTAATGATTGCTTTCAGATTTTTAGAATTTTTTATAATATTTGGTCTTCCCAGTTTATAGCAGAAGTTTTTATTGATGACTTTGTAGATTGCTTTATTCTATTTCACACCACTCCTATCAATACAGGCCAAAAGAAAGTAATATATATATATGCATAAAATAAATTCCTAAATATTGATATGCGAATACTGACAGTAACATTGAATTTATAAATATTTATATAGTGCATATATATTGACATGTATGTGTATCTCAACACAGACAGACACATATAGTATATGTGAATATTTATACGTGTATATATACATATGCATATGAATATACAAGTCTTCTTGTCTGACTATCTGGTTCTCAGCAAGACCTCTAGTTGCTTATGGTCTATAAATTCTGTCCAAATCCATTTACCTTATACCCTGAAATCAGTGCTAAGTGTATTAGAAAGGACTGCCTTAACACTGGTCACCAATTTTGATTTAATGACCATCTAATGATTTCCATCCATTCAGATAACTCCCCTTTAACTCCCCTCTCAACGTTATGTACTGTCTCCATTATCTAAGCTTCTTGGAAATTTTGGACTTGCTAAATTCTGGACTCGCATTTCAGGTGTTGATCCTTTCAGCATTTTAGGACAGAATTTTTCCTCATCAAATGCTTGTGCCACATGGTATTGATATGCTGATGATGTGATTTCTCTTGCCCTATTCCTATTTTCATTATATATAAAAATTTACATCTCCAGAAACATCTTACCAGAATCAGAGGCAACTTTTCCAGTTACTATTTAGTCCAAATCTGTTTTGTTCTTAATGTCCACCCCTCTCCTTTAACATCCATCCAACTTGTTAAGTTCTCATTTTACTTACATGGCTTAAGAATTTTTACTATGTTACAGTTTTCTGCACAAGTTTTGGTTTAACAAGGTTTCTGACCATTCTCAGTTTGGTTTTATACCTTCTAATTATTGATGTGGAGTTCTCCTTGCTAATCAATATATCTTTTCCATTCTTTGTAGGTTTTGTGCTTACCCTTAATAAGTTACTTAAGATTTTTACCTTCTGGGAATTCTTTTTCATCCCTCTTATCTGTTTTCTTTGTTTGTTTGTTTGTTTGTTTTTGTGTGTGTGTCTTTGTTTTGTTGGGGTTTTTTGTTTGTTTCTCTCCTTCTTCACAACGTAAACATCAAATAGTGTTTGAATTTTTTTTACATAAAGCAATATCATGTCTTAGCTGAACTCTAATTTTGGTACTCCTTGTTCAATACTATCTCACTAAACTTTTTTGTTTCTCAGTTTGCCTTTTCGAAACACTGGCCTGCAGTTACAAATCCTCCACATTTTTCTGTCTTGCAGCTTCACATGAAGTGGAAAGCTCAAAAACATCAGACGTAAGATTATTTTCTATCATATTTTTTTCCTGCAGTTCCTATCATTCACTAAAATTAAGTCTAAATTATCCTTGCCTCTTGCTTGCTCAGTGTCTGTAGAAAACTGTATCTATCAGGTCCAAATTCATATCATCCCCAATATAATTGGTTGATTTTTTTCCTGATATTTGCTTGTGAGAAGTCACACAAATTTACATAATGACACAATATCAATTTTTACTTTTTTTTCTCCCTATATTTGTAGGCATTATTATTCGGATCAAATCTGTACCAGCAGATTCATAATAGATTGCATCTTCATGAAGCTTTTTTCTTACCCTTTGCTGAGTAATTTTCATTCAAGCAGACACTATCTCATCTTCATCCTCAAATTTAACTTCTTTATTTCACTATTGCTTGACAGTCTTTATTTCTTAACAGTTTTTAGTGCATTAACATAAAATTATTTCACCACTTCTTTTGTCTTTCCTAAACAGTGTGTATCCTTCAGTTCCAGTATATTTCACTTATGACTTTGGCACCTCCATGCTACTGTTTTCCCATTATGTCTGATTTCACACACCATATCAGCTGTTCCTGATATTCTTACTGATTGAAGTACTATAGAAAGGGGGTAGGCCTGTACGGTTACAACTTGTTGTAGATATAAGCCATCTACTCATCATATACTTCTGTTTATCTCTCTTTTCTGTTGTCCCATTCTCATTCACATCCCTCTAATTGTATTCCATATGAGGATTATACAAGTTGCTTCCAACTTTCCTCCTAAGTTTTTCAGTTTAAAGGTTTAATGAAAGGCAGATGAAAGATATATTAGCAACAGGCAATACCCAATAGTAATAAAGACCTCTTTATTTCTCAAAAAATTTAGCAGCATATATTATTTGATGTTTGTGTGCTCAGGTTTATAATGACAATTCTTGTTCAAATATTCAGATACAATTTTCCACTGTAAGGAATGCTTTCAGATTATGTAGATTCCATTCAAATGGCATCTATTTCCTTACTGATTTCAGTAAGGAATACAGAACTGTGCCGTCTCAAGCTAGTCATGTATATTGAAATAAATATTCTGCAAAACTCTACAGAACTTTAAGGTATTAAAAAAAAAATAAATTAAAAAATGTTATTCAGAATAAGAATGAACAGAACAGCAGCATTATAGTTCTACACTAATAACTATTTAAACCTCATGTGTGATACTAAAATAATCTATCAGTCTAACAACTTGGAAGCAAGATTTTATTAAATCAGATTTTCTATTCATTATACTTTTTAATATCTTATTAGCACAGGACCAGAATAATTAAACTGAACCATATGTACAGCGGTAACTTTTCATAATATTTTTTTAACACAATTTTAGATTTATGAAATGTCAATTTATACAGAACAGTTTTGTTGAAAGAAAACAGTTTTGCTGAAAGAGTTAAGCTCAGTCTTGCAACCAAGGTTATTTAAAACCTTTCTCTCTTATGAATAAAAAAAGTATTTATGTATGTCTAATTTTATGTGTTAGAAAGAAAAGTGGCATAGAAACACAGACAGATGCTGTAAATATGACAGACCTTGAAAATGCAAGCATATATGAGTAAAATCCATGTTTTTCAAAAATACTGAGGTCATAAGTAACTCCTGTAAAACAATCCCATTTACTATCTGTGAATTATTTTTATTCCACTGTCATTATATATTTCATGTGAAATTTTACAAAAACTTTAAAGGGGGGGGAACCCACAAACTGCTTACTGTGGCTTGGTATTCTTTTCCTGACTGAAAGTAACATCTTGGGACGCAACTTAAAGCCATTCAAAACCTTTCATGTAATCATTTGGTTTTAGATCAAAACAGGAATGTCAGACATTCTTTAATGATAGAAGTACTTTGTCCCACTAAGAAGCTTTCCAAAAGCTTCTACAAGGTCAGGAATACTACCTGGTTTATATAAGAAAGTTGTCTTCCATCCAAACACCAGATCTTGCTTTTTTCAGGCCTAGGGAAAGAGGATTTGAGTCACACTCCTTTTGCATTTGCAAAGAGAGGAATATACCTTTTGGGGAAGGCTGAGCATTAAGAAAAAGGTGATTCTTTACATTCATCCCTGGCTTTAGCATGTTGTGATCTTAAGAAATGAGTTAACAGAGGTCTGCTGAAGATCTAAATGTGATGAACTCACACACCATATGCAGAGTATTCTACCCTCTTTGGTGTTTAGACTTTGCAAGAAAACCGATGAAGGCACAACTATGTCTAGCATTACCTTTGAGTAAAAGCTGAATTCCAATCTCTGTGCTGTGCACATGGGATGTACTGTATGCATAAGGTCTATTTGATTTACATAATACAATGTATAGAGCACATAACAGTAATGAATACACAAAGCGAACATGTACACAACTTTGCATGTATGCAATTAAATTACCTTTTCTGTTTGTTTGTTTGAAGATCAGCCAAATACGTAATTTCGCAGAAAACAAAACCCTAAAGCTGAACGTAAAAAACATCATCGCTGCTACAGCCAGCTGTGCACAGAAAAAAACTCCTCCATGTTCCGTATGCAAACGGAATAACGGTAGTTTTCCCAACCGGCAAAAAAGACAACGCAGTCAGCACAGGGTCGCCTACTCCTCCTCTCCCTGTCGCGGCCACTGACCCTCCACCCCGGCAGGCTGGTCCCCCCGGCGCTACCCGTGCCCGGAGGGGTTGCCCGCGGCTGGGGGCAGCGCGCCCGGGGGGCGGCCCTGAGCGGGTCCGTGCGGCGCGGCCCATCCGCCGCCCTGCGCTGCCACCTGGCGGCGGCGGCCGGAGGCACCGTGCCGAGCCGAGTCGAGCCGAGCCGGTAGCACCGCAGCCGCAGCCGCCCGGAGCGCCCGAGAGAGCCGCCGGCAGCCCGCGGCCTCCCCCGCTGCTTCGGGGAGCGGGCTGGGCGGAGATGGGCAGTGGGGAGGACGTCGGCAGAGGCGCTTAGTAGTTGTTGCTGTTGCACGCCCGATTCGACTCCCTCCGCGCCCCGTGGCTGGGGTGGACAGAGGGGAAAAGATAAACCAAAACGACCTCGACACACACACCGGAGTCCTCGGCTGCGGAGGATGAGTGTAGTGAACCCTGTCGTTCCCTTTCACAGGGAACACCCAATTCCCACCGCCTCCGCGAATGTAGCGGAGGCTTCCGCACTGGGCGGCCTCCAGAATACCGGCTCCCGCCGCCCGCTCAGCTTCGTGCTGCTCGACCGTGGCCAGCGAGCGCTGCAGGGAGAGGACGGAGGCGGCTCCGCTTCTGCCCCACTCCCTACCGCGGGCTGCCGGACCCCGGGACTACGGCCCGAAGGGGTGGAGCAGAGCGGGGACGGAGGCGGGGGCAGCGGCGGAGCGTAGGGAAAGTTGGCCCGTGCCGGGGAAAGTGTGAGTACAGCCCCGGGGTGCGGGGGCTGGGGGCGTGGAGGGGGCGGGAGCGGGAGCGCGGCGCTCGTATCGGTATGTGTGTGCTGGCGCGTGTGCGTGTGCGCTGTGTGACCGTGCGTGCGGAGTGCGCGGCGCCGAGCGGGGCTGGCTGCCCGCCGCGCCGTCAGCCGGGGACAGCCGCCCCGCCGCCCCGGACCGCTGAGCCTCCCCCACCGCCCCCTCCATCCCGCCTCCCTCCCCCCCCCCCACCCCCCACCTGCTCTCTCCGCCCAGCAGCCCCCCCCCCCTCCCGCACCACTCAGCCCCCTTCTTCGCCGCC